>VWZN01013652.1:74022-110166 GCA_013396955.1 Regulus satrapa | reverse complement strand
ATTCTGTAAAAAAATTCTGAGAACTCAGGAAGAGGTGGATTTTTGTTTTGTTAATTTCTCATTTTAGTGGCAACTTTATGCAGGGGAATAAGACCAAAACCTGTAATCTCTGTTTTATGGGGGAGGAAATACTTGGCCTCACATGTCTGTACAATAAGGCTCCAAGGGGACAAGAATTACACAAGAATGTAACTGCACAATAGTGATAATTAATAGCCAACATTTTTATCCAAGGAGTAGTTTTATTCTTTTTCTTCTCTCTACAATATTATTGTCAAGAAAAAGGAACCAGATAAGGAGATTTATCTTCAAGGAAAAGGGAGGAGAGCTGTGTACAATTGGTAAGCAGGCAGGGAGGACTCCCCTGTACAAGGAGCCACATCCTGATATTGAAACTGAGGTAAAAGTTCACACCAACTTCAGTGGGATCTTCCGTTTAAAAAGTGATAGGACAACATGGGCCATGTTAACTAACACAGCTCTAAAACTGTAGTAACTTGGCCAAAGTAATTACTTAGCAATGCTATCTCTGCTCAACATTCACTGAAAGAGATAATGGAAAAAATAATGGCAAAAGAAACCTGCAGGAGAAATTAAAAGTAACCTTCTCCAATGAATTCTATCTAAACAGATGAATAAAACATCTACTATTGAATTCCTATAGAACTTGGCATTGAAGAGAAATACAAGTTTGTAGGAAGGCAGACTAAAGTATCCAATTAGGTCACATTCCCATTTAATTTCTGGAGATCTTCCTTTGGAGATCAAGGATCAGATTTGACTCTCTCCAGCCATGAAGAGCACAGTCAGACGACCCCATCACCACAGATGAAGTGATAGAATATAGACTGAATATACATCTCTCTCTCTCTCTCTCTCTCTATCCATCCATCCACCCATCTATGGTATATGGGATATGCTGTGGATTGTGTTCAAAACATTTATATCAGAAGACAATATATTCTACAAGTACAAATTCCCCGGGTAAAAAACAGCCAAAGCTATTAAGATCATAGAACTATACAATGGTTTGGGTTGGAAGGGACCTTTATAGGTCATCTAGTCCAACCCTCCTGCAATGAGCAGGGACATCTTCAACTAGACTGGGTTTCTCAGAGTCCTAACCAACCTGGACTTTAACGTTTCCAGGGATGGAGCATGCACCAACTCTAAAGGCAATCTATTCCAGTGTTTCATCACCCTCATTGTAATAAACCTCGTTATTACATCTAATCTAAATTGACCCTCCTTCAGTTTAATATTGCCTTCAGTTTTATCCCTTGCCTTCTCTCAACAGGCTCAGCTAAAGTCTGTCCCCTTCTTCCTTCGGGGTGCTTTTCAGATACTGCAAGGCAATTGAAATCCTTCCCTATGTGTCACTGTCACTCTGATACCTTTGAACTGGCAAGAGCACAGCTATGGTGATGAACAGAACAATGTCTAGGAACAGCAAAAGGCACTGTGAGGTACAAAACCAGCCTATTTGTGTGACACCAGGCTGGCAGGAAAATGTGATGCATCCTTTGAGATTACCTAACACACATGAGATTTTCCTGACTCTGTCAGGCCACCTTTGAGGCTGAAAGGTGATAGCCTTCTACCTACTTAGTGGAGCAGTGAATTAAAATAAAATATACAATCTATAAAACCTGTTGCTGTCATGGACCAAACAAGCCCCTTGGAGTAACATACCTGAAGGAGCTTGAGGAACATGGAAGTGTAAATGTCTCAAACACTACCATGTAGCTTGGGGAAAATAAAAGCTGGTAAAATGGAGACATTCTTAAGCGCAACTGAAACTCAGAAAATCTACCACAATGGGTGAGAGTGGCCATGAAGAGAGATCATACATGATGCACTGGTAGGCACAAAAGGGTTGTACAAAATCTTGAAAATGAAGAGCAGAAACCTGTGAATCCCTTTATAAGAGGCAAACCATAAAGGGTAGTGTGGAGAGGGAAAATATGCTGGTTAGAACATAGAATAGAAAAAGCAAACACACTGTGAAGAACATGAAGACAGAGATTTAAATGAAATATCATCAAAACTTAGTCTCAGCCTTGGTTGAGGGAAACAAGGAAAAATCAACACGTTTCAAAAATGCAGCAGTAGAATAAGTGAGTTTTAAAAATAATTTACATTGAAAATATCTGTAGGAATTAATATTTTAGTACTTCAGCAGCTAATATTTTTCCAGGTATCAGGAGATTAAAAAAAAAAATTAATTTGAAATAGTAGAAGAAAATTAAGTTAGGACGTTACAGAAAAATCAGTGAACCTTTTAGCCAGTTAAGCTGTTCTAAGCTTCAAAAGATGTTAATTTAAAGTGTATGAGTGTGGAGCTATCAGAAGACACTTACTGTAGATGGGGTAAAATCCTGTCATGTGACTCTTCAATTACAAAAGCATTTTAAAATACCTGATACATCACAACAAGCATCTGCAGAGACATGGTGGAGGCATTGTTCATAAATTTAATCACTCAGATAAAGTGCCTAAGAACATAATCTCTTAAAAGTCAAGTTTTTATTGTGATCCCATGGTGAAATAAAGAATGCTAAAAAAAAAAAAAAAAAGAAAAAACCACAGCTGAAGTGGAATAGTGAGGTTATTTAAAGCTGTTATTCATGTTACTTATCACATAAGATTATAGTTGATGCCAAGAGAGCAAATATTAGACATGTATACATATTCTTGGGATTCTGAAAGTTGCTTCAAAACATAGCTGATAGCTTTTGAAGCAGAAGGGTAGACAGCTGCCTTATGTACTTGTAGGTAGTGTTGCTGGAATCCATTCTGAGCTGGAATGTTTCCTTCTCAACACAAATTAAATATAATGCAAATGTTTGCAATAATAATGCAGGTCTAAAGAAGGCACATTTTTAAAAAAAAATTTATGGACTAGTTTGTGTGTCCTATCACAACCTACTTTCATCCAGTTTTTCCTCACTATGAATTCCAGCAAACACATGACCTCAATTTTTACAGAATAAATGCTACTAGACAGGAGAAAATGTATGTAATTTAGTGAGATGAGTTAAACAAAGTGTTAAATTAGGTATGCAGAAACACCTTGTGATAATGTAAAAACAGGTAATTAAAGAAAAAAAAATTGAATAGGCAAGATTTTATAATGATAAAACTTGCTACCTCAAAAAAACCCACCTATAACAGACATGATTTTGGCAAGCAATTTCAAACATTATGTTGACAAACAAAAAGGCATAGTTCCATTGATACAACATCCCCAGTGAAACATTTTTAAAAGTTGGGGGACAGTTCCCATTGCAAGCTATTGGNCAACATCCCCAGTGAAACATTTTTAAAAGTAAGTTGGGGGGCAGTTCCCATTGCAAGCTATTGATTTAGTTTTCTGAAGCACAGACTTCATCATGACAAAGGAAAGCATTGCTGAATTACATTTTCAATGATCCCTCGGTAAACTCCACAAGTAGAGCAGCACAATAATCACGAGTCAGGTAAAAAAGTGACCATAGATTTCCAGGCTCCTGACATAATGGAATGGGTGGTTACAGTGAAGAACTGTAGCCTGACTGACCTGAAGGGCACTCGCCAGCCTCCTAAATGCTGCTTGTGGGAGGGATGGTGCTGCTGTGGCTGCATTGATGTAAGAATGGCACAGCATCCCAGACAGGATGCAACAAGCTGAAGTTCAACAGGACTTAGAGGCATCTGCTTAATCTGGAGGTGTTTGTAGAGAATAAGTTCTACTGTTCAGGTCACTGTGACCCTTCTACCCTATTTTGAGGATATTTTCCTCTTGTGGCCTGTTTATACCATACTGAGAGTAAATTAATGTCTTCCTCTCAGGTAAAAAAAGACTATCACACTCAGCAAGCAAAGGAACTGAAATATTAATAGCTTCCCTCCAGTCAAGATGGCCACAGTGTTGGTTTCTCAGGTATCTTCCAGACAGTTTATTTGCTTGCAACTGTGATGCTGCTCTACCTTGAACCCCAAACAGGAGGGCGAAGAAGGGAGAGATCTTAAAATACAATTACCATAGTTTCCTCTTCTTATCCAAAAGATTGCCCATCGCCACCCACACGGAAGCCCACAGAGCTTGCAGACACGCCTCACTGTTACAAATATGTTACAATAGGAAAAATGGCACAGGAAAATCCCAAAAGGATGACTAATTTCCTGTTGTATTACCATTTATGAGGGAAATTAGACTACCTCTATCTTAAGCATTTCCAAACATGACCTGATCTCAGTCATATCCTTACTGAAGTACCTTGAGACAGCAAGAGGAAAGATTTGTTCATCTGGTGTCCCCTTAAAGTTACTGCAGTGACCATACTGCTTTGCTGTTACATCACTTGTCTTCCTAAACTGCTTTCAGTCCATTTACTTCTACAGAAAAGGAGACAGCACTTAACAGAAGTATTTCAGTCTGCCTGAAAACATGATAAGCTACATTTTCTTGATAATTTATTACTGGAGCAAACAGAAAATATGTTCCTCACTGATATAATTATTCTTTGGGTTTGGCCATTTCTTTAGCTCTCTCTGTTAACTTGAAATGTACTTTCTTTCAGAGACAATAATTTGAAAGGGAAATTGAAAGGGTAATTTCACAAAAGTTTACATTCATGAACCTAACACTTTTAATACACATAGGTTTATTTGCCAAGGGAAAAAAAAAATTAAAATCCTGGGGAGTAAATCAAAATTATTTATTACATTGATGTCTACTGTATTTGGGAAAAATTTTGAAATCATTCTTTTAATGAAGGACATATAAATCACATTCATGCCAATTTTTCAGAGTAAGAATTTTTTGAAAAAAAAATTTACTGTAATGTTAAGACTTCAATCTTCACTTGTGCCTTCAGTATCAGTATTACTACACAAAAAAGAAAAAACTGCACTGTAACTGCTAAATTACCTTCTGTTTTAACAAAGGGGTAATCTTAATAGTGCCTGCTCCCATAACTAAAAAGTGCTTTTTGAAGAAGAGAATATTTTTAAGTTATACTGTGGAAGTTAAGTGATCATTATATTCGATGAAAAACAGCTGAACAGTTTAGTATTTTCAGGAAAGTATTAGCATTTCAGTTGAGTATTTCTCTTAAAAAAAGCTCAGACAGTTAAAATTCAGATTATCTTTAAAGTATATGTATGAAGAGATTTAGAACGAAAATATAATTTTCAGTCTATATTTTCTTTAGTTAAATAGGATTACTTTCCTTCATGTCATTACATGGAAAGAAAGTGAGATAATATTATTTGAGTTGCTTACTACTGTAGAGTGTGTGTCCGTTTCTTTAGGTGCACATGAATAACTGAGGAGAAAGCTGTGCAATCTGTAGTTGATGTTTGTTTAGAAAGGGGAGAGCCAGAAGTTACAGTGGAGCTTGCCCAGACCTGAATCTGCAACTTCCTCCCACAGCCGCCTCCACACGGCACTTGTGCACCAGCTTCCTTGGGATCGATTTAACCAGACCTAGGAGCCAACATTCCAAATATCTGTTTAGTAAGCAAGTCCCGAGGACTTCTGTCTGTGACCGACTTAAGCCTTGGCTTCTGAGTAAACACTTGGTGCCATCTGGGTGACTATTTTATAACTCCTGAAAGGGATAGGTTCGCAGGAACGTATGGACGGACGCTCACTTTCCTCAGGAACTAAAAGCAGCGTATCGAGTGTCGAGAGGAATAGTTATCGTATATTTTACAAGAGATGGCTGTGCTACCTTCCCTCACCTGTCACTCTTCTGACACGGCACGCACAGGCTTAAGCTGGGGATACCAGAGCGGGCAAGCTGCGGAGCCAGCTGTGACCCAGCAGAACACAGTCCCCAGCTTCTGCCACTAAATCCCACATCTCGACAGAACCCCACTACAGAGCAGTACAATCCCTCCTTTTTACTCTCTGAAGGTTCATCAGCTACAGTAAAATTTATCAGGGAAGTTAAGCTTTAAACATCCCCCATGTTGCTGCATAAAGGGGACAATAAAGGAGAAAAGTTCAAAATATAATCACAGCATTCATTCATAAGATACCTGAAAAGTACTGCAGGAAAGAGACATCTACTATTTACAGAGCAATTCAGAACATGGCAGAGAAATCAGAGGCAGTACAAAGAAAATCTGGGAATCAATCACGATTTTGGACTACTCCCACAAAACAACCACCATAACTGAGAAGAAGAATTAATACATCTATCTGGACATGGGGAGAGTTAACTGACTCATAGAAACACAGGAAAACTTTACATTCTTAATAAAAGGGCTCAAATATACACATATATATGTCAAATTTACAATAAAATTTATTTTCATGAATAATGCCTGGGTCAAACAAATATACTTATAACTGTTGAAATTGCTAATTTCATTAGGGTTCTATGTAAATACTATAAAATTTATCACATATTTCTTCTTACTGCTTAGCATATTTTGCATCACAATGCTGCTTCTTTTCTCTAATTCTTCATGCAAGATTGATGAAATTGTATGAACAGGACTTATGTATGTGCCTTAAATAAATGCACAGAAACACATGGAACTCTAATCCCATCTCTTTCTGAATTCTCTTATATTGCTACAAGTGAGACGTTTTGTTAAATGTCCATGTTCTTAGGATTTCAGTGTGAAATCTTCTGTTAGTTCACATCAGACAGGAAGATCCAGAGCTTTACTTTATTTTTCAGATGCATTTTCTGAGCTATGAAATTTCAATTTCAAACTCATACAATATTTTTTCCATCTTAAAAAGCAGTGCTATTGTTTTGCTTATTTTGCAGTTTAGCATATGATAATCTACCTAATAGGTTGTTAGAGCTGTTGGGTATTTATGAATACTGTGATATATACTGCCTTGAAGTTTCCCTCATTTCATGCTATAATGCCTTTATCTGTCAGTTGAACACTTAAAAACACACTTCTCCCTCCATGTACCAATCCTTTCATTCTCTTCTGTATTTTCTCATGCTTCTGAGCCATGTGGGATTTCCTACTCATCAGGGTTGCACAGACACTTTTAGACACAGAGCTGCTGACATATTTTAGACTTTTGCAGGTGCCAATCACACAGACAAAAAACTTCCAAAACTAGGAATTTCTACTACATGCTGTTCCATACTTGTGTAGATTACCTACAGGCAGCTCTCTCTGGACCAACTAGCTGCTGCAGTGAAGAGGTTTCAGTCTTTTGCAACCTTCACCCTCCCTGTGCTCAGGATAGAAGCCTGGTACAGGTCTGTGTATGGGGAGCTCCTTCTAACCCTGAACAGTGGTCTGATGATCTAATTTATACTGAAATAAGAATATATGGTAAGTGGAGGAAGCTCATTCAGCTTCCTCCACTGATATATGATTTCTATGGAAACAAACAGGAACGGAAAAGCTGCACAGGGCAGTAGAGCTGTGTATGATGCCATTATCTACCACCTGTCTCTGTAGGCAATTGCACCGGGACAGAAGGTCAGTGAGCCAGGCCCAGTTGTCCAGTTTGAGAAAAAACTGGTCCATTTTAATATTCCCTTTCCTCCCAGCTCAAAGGTTATACTCAGGACTTAGTTCTTACAGTGTGTTATCATTTTCATTCCTCTTCCCTCCCTGGCCCCTAGCATAATAATTAATTTATCCTTTAGATTAAAAATAAGTAATTTTCACATTAGGAAAAAAAAATAGTAGAAGCAGAGGATAAATTTATGATGTTATGCCTTCCTACCAAATGAATGGAACATTTTAAAACTTTAACAGGACACATAACTGAAACACTTACATCATATTTTGGCTAAACCAGCATGAATGGTTCTGACATAGTAAGTTCGCATTAAGTGACACATGAACTGTGATATTATCTGACCTACTATTTATTCACAGCAAGACATGACATCTTCCTTTCATGACTATGTATCGTAAGAGTAACGGCCACACAGAAGTCCCACAAATAAAACCACTCTGAAAGCTGCATTTTTTCCCTAGCCACCATCACTCATGTAATTCATCTTCTTTTAGCTCTTGCCAAGAGAAATGCACAACTGTTTACAGTGGCAGAGAGAGAAAGCCTTCCTGCTGGGCCATATATTCCCACTCTGCTGTAATCTGTCTTCAAACTGCTAAACCCATTCACACTCACTCTTGTCTACATCAGTTGCTAACATCCCTCTGAAGACTGTGTCTGCTTTCCTAAAATACAAATATTTTCTTTTAAAAAATGTAAAGTCAATCATAAGTAAATGTACCAACACAAAGACACCTTGTTGTGCTGGAATCAATGAACTATAACATTTGCACAGCATTCTGTAATCAAAGAAATGCAATTCTTTGACATCCATTTTCTGAAACTGGACCACTTCAGATACAGAAGGAGTAAGCTCAGTCAGTCTGAAAGCAGTGTGCTCTGGGAGCCAGGAGGGAAAAAAACGTCCTGGGGGGCATCAGGCACAGCACCACCAGCCAGGCAAGGGAAGAGACTGTCCTGCTCTGCTCTGCGGCCTCACCTTGAATAGTGTGCAGTTTTGGGCACCACAATATAAGAAAGATATTAAGTTCCTAGAGAGTGTCCAAATGAGGGCCACAAAGAGGAAGAAGGGCCTTGCAGTGAAGACCAGCTGAGGTCACTTGGTCTGGTCAGCCTGGAGGAAACGAAGGGGAGACCTCATAGCAGTTACAACTTCCTCATGAGGGGAAGAGGAGGGGCAGGCACTGATCTTTTCTTTCTGGCGACCAGTGATACGGCCCAAGGGAATGGCCTGAAGTTGTGTCAGGGGAGGTTTGGTTTGGGTATCAGGAAAAGGCTCTTCACCCAGAGGGTTGCTGAGCACTGAACAGGCTCCCCAGGGAAGTGGTCACAGCACTAGCTTGACAAAGTTCAAGAAGTGTTTGGACAGCGCTCTCAGGCACAGGGCATGACTCTTGGGGACAGTCCCCTGCAGGGCAAGGAGTTTGACTTGATGATTCTTGTGGGTCCCTTCCAACTCAGCATATTCTCTGATTCTAGACATCATATTACTGACCTCTGAGCATGATTCTTAGGAAAGCTAAGTTAAGACAATGAACACATTTAAAAAAAAAAGACTTAACATACCCAGGTACTTCTATCAGAACAGATGTACTTATTTTTCAAACATTTACATAAACATCCTCAAAAAGTCTGTATTAATATCTTAGAGCACACATAAAATAGATATCCCCAGATTTTTTTCTTATCTTCAAACATGACATGTCTGATTCCTATTTCTATGGTCCCTTACTGTAAAAATCTATCTAAAGCAAGACTTACCCCAATGCATCTTCTAAAGTAAAATTGCAGGTTACTAATAATATTTTAATGATATATAAACTCTTCTAGCACACAGTTTGTATATTCAAAAAACTAAAGGACATAAATTGACCTGTTTTACCTCTACCAAGACATGAACTGCAACGGAGTCACTGATCTTAGGATAAAACACTGACTTCTTCTCAGGAAACTGAGATAAAGGATATTATAATTCATAATCCAAAAAATAAACCATCTAAAACATGGCAACTTAATTTTGACACCTTTAGAGCAGAATTTATCTGCATCTTATCAGTCTCTGTTATATCCTTCAATGTTTGTAAGACCTCATGGAGTTCCTTGCTGCTACAATGTTGGAAATTAAGGGAAGGAAAAGGCAATATATAATAATTTACTCTATGAATGACAGTTCTTTTGAAGTTTATTTAGGATTACATGGGTAATATGAGTAGTATAGATGTGGCTCATAACACTGAGGCTGGGAGAAGAGCTATTCGTGTTGTGAAACTACAGCCTGGGAATTTGAAAGCTTTAATTTTTTTTTCCCATTTTTGCCACACTCTTTTGCACCATTTTGAATTGCTTCTGCCCAAATAAATTGTTCTGAATGAAAGGGATTTTTATCTCCACTCATGAGTGAAGCCACTAGAATTCAGACAGGATTTATTACTTTTTTGAAGAAAACAAGTCATGCCCTGGAGAGTTTTGGGGACACTTCAGACTTTGTACATGCTTGGGGCCTGGATCATTGCAAGGAAATTTATAACATGTTCCACCATCCATGCAGCAGTATTTAGCCTAAAAGCATTGATCCCTTTTGCAAGCTTTTACTGAAAAATGCTTTTCCCTAAAAATAACAAGGGAATTCTTTCACTTGAACAAGCCTATGCTATTTATACATGGAATAAACAAGATAATATCCTTGTTAGCATTTGGAAAGAAACAAGATGTTTTAAACCTTATAATTTTTTTGTATTTACAGAATTCCCTTCACAAGTCATATAGAAAATGCAGAGGCACTCTGAAGAAAGGGACTTGACTTTTAGGTTTGTTAGTGGGAGTATTCACACTGGAAGTAAGTGAAAAACATGCAGCATTTCTTAGGGACTTTTTTTGGCTGTTTTTCTTTACATGTACTCACACTCAAGGCAGCTGGTCCTGGAGGTCCTGCATCTCCCTAGTTAAAACAGGAGAGGAAGTAAACCAAAAATCTCTTTAGTTATACATATTTAACCTCTAGACCTTTTAGAGAATACGCAGCACTGAAGAAGTGATTTCAGTACAATCATCAAACATGTTGATTATGAAAATATGCGAGTAAAGTGATATCCTTCTCTAGTAATGGCATAGATTTACACAGCTCACTACAGGTTAAAGGGGGAAAAAAAGCACCAGGCCTCTGCATAAATGAATCACAGCTTAAAAAAAGCAATCCTTCAAAGCACATTTCCATATGTCAAGTTACAAGCTGCAGCTTACATGTGCAAGGTGGCTGCTGAAGCCAGTGTGACAGCTCACATATGTAAAGACATCTGACTGTGTAAATATTCACAGAATTAGGTCACTGAGGTACAAATCACATCTGAGACCTTCAGGTTTAGTTCATGGGAGCAAATTAGTCCACCCAGAGAGCAATCCAGAGCACCCAATTTAGGCTCTTGCTCAGAACTCCTTTTAAAATTCATCACAATAAAGAGTATTTTACATTTATAGTTAGCCTGTACTCATATTCTTTAACCCTTAAGTTGCACACATGGAAGCAGGGGCTGTTTGCCACACATACTTATGGCAACACGTTCAAAACTGAAGAATATCATGCACACTCACATATACATACAACTTCATAGATTTTAAAAGGTACCTTTTCTCCTTTTGGACCAGTCGCACCAGGATAACCAGGGTCACCTTTTAGTCCCTAGGCAAAAAGAGAAGTGCATATTTATTGTTATCTGTGAAAAAATGCTGGGACAAAATCCTGTAGCACTGTGAATTATTATAGACAAAAAAAAAAAGCTTTAAATTTCTATCACGTTATTAGTACCATCTCCAAATTCTTCATTTTTATTATTTTGTGAACAGACAAACATCTATCAAAGACCACATGAGTCTTCAATGCATAATTAAACATACTAAGCCAATCTACTTTATTGTGCCCCATTATGGTAAGTAGTGAGTAGAAATGCAAAGTTCCTTTGCCATCTTGCATGGCCAAAAAAGATAAAATAGAATATTAGAGAGAGTGCTAGTACATTCACTTGAACGCTGCTAAAATTGGCAAAGAGACAGAGGTGGACAGAGAACTGCAGATTTTATGTTTCAGGTAGCAGTGCTGAACTGGTGGGCTCCAGGAAGATACAGCTCTGAGCTGCTGCACATCTTCCAAAATTCTCATTTTCACCAGTGTTCACAAAGGCAGTTAGAGAAATAACTGATTTCCTTCATACCTCCTTCTTTAGTTCTGCCTTCAACAGAAGAAGCAAATAGTATTGTCTAGCCTTTACACTTATGCAGCCATTGCACTCTCGCAGGATCAGGGTGGTTTGGGTGGGAAGGGACTTCTGAAGATCCTCTGCTTAGACCTCCCCTGCAGCAAACAGGGACATTTCCACCTGGATCAGACTGCTCAGAGCCCTATCCAATCCATTCATTAATGTTTCCAAGGATGGGGAATCTACAGGCTCTCTGAGAAACCTTTTCCAATGTTCACCATTTTAACTGTAAAGTATTTTTCCTACTTACACCTAGTCTGAATCTGCCCTCTACAATATCTCTTATATAACTAACTCTTCCACTAAGATGTTCTCACCAGAAGCACCCAAAAAAACTCCATAAAATATATTTAGTACCCAGCACACAATCTTTATTGTCTTCTCCTTGCTGCAAAACAAATGGAAAAATGAGAGGCTTTAAAATATGCCCTGCAAATTCAATTCATTCTACAGCAATGAATGGACTTAATTCTCATGCTGGGCCAACATACTAGGAATTAATTTTTATTTAAGCTGAGAGACTTCTTGTATTGTGACTTCCCTCTGACCACTGCTTCAGTGGCATGAAAGCCTGTGTATCTTTAAAGTCAGATACACCTCTACAAGTTCAAAGATATTACTTAGAAATGAAATGTCAACAACGTAGGCAATACAAGGCCAAATCATAATAAGATGCTCCACGAGTAGGCTACCATTGTTATTATTCTGGAGGTTAATCAGGTCAAGGATAGAAAAGATTCATTTACATCTGAATTGGGGTTTACAAAGTAAATTTCTTCCCAGCTCCATTTTGTCCTTGCAAACTCTCTTCCTCAGTTTGCAATTATTAGGAAGATAGAGACAACTGGCACGAAAATGGTAACTAACATCTGTGGCTTGGTGGGTACAGAAACATGAAATCAGTGAGTGTTCTAAATACTGCGTATTTGTGCAACTTCACTTCCTGCTAAAATTACATTAATTCACCATCTGGAAGAAGCATCATTTAGAACTATATGAGCATTTAAGTACCCACTTTGGATTAAATTTGTGGTTGTTGTAAATACCCCTGATTTAGCTTTGATTTGTTCTTTATTAAGCTTGCCAAATATGTAATAGTTAAATCAGAAGTAGTTTTGCTGTTTGAACTTAAAAAATGTAATAGGCAGATGGATTCAAAAACCAAGCCAAAAAACTGCTTTCTTTTTACAATCTGCATATTTATGACATAGCTTTAGTATTGTCTCCCTTTGCTACATTTAAATTTCAACCTCCTCCTGAAAGACTGCATAAAACACAACTAATCCATATTCTTAAAGCCATTTTAGGGATTTTTCAGGTATGCAAACTGTATGGATTTGGTTCAAAATCAATACTCGCAAATCAGCCATGGAACGATAGCTATGAGTTTAGGAATTAGCTCTTGGGCTGTATGTTTACAGAAGACAAAAGATAAAGGCTAAAAAAAAAAATCTGCAACTCCCAGATGGTGACATATATCTGCGCATCTCTACTGAATAGAAAATGCAACTGCAGATGAAAGATGCTAAGCCTGAGCCATGCACTTTCAAACTATGAACCTTACTTTTTCCTAATTGCTGTGTTTAAAGATTTAGTAGTGCTCCTGCAAGAGCACCTCAGTGAGGTGTGCAGTCTGACAGCTACTGCAGAGATGATGGCCACAGCAATAAAAAGGGCAAGGGGAAACTACATGTTTTACAAGGAACCTTCCAGTGTTTGAAAAAGGATTTTTAAGGACCCAGTGTTGTAGACCCATTTGAAGTATTTCTGGTTCACATTATCTATGTATTTAAAAATATCATAAACTCAGTAAGTTTCAGACATAGTGAACGCTTGCAAAAAACACATCTGGGAATGCACCATGCCTTTTCTTCCCTACAGGCACCCTTTTGAAGCTGCTGAGAGGTTTAGCTGCTGGCTCACTGTCTCTGAAATGCCAAGTAAGAATTTCTGTGCCAAGCCAAATCTGTAGCCCCTTTTAGCACAGTACAGTAGGGTATCCTGTCTCTGGCAGAGGCCAGAACAGGATGCTTCAATAAAATGGATGTGGTTATCTAAACAGATATAATTTTGATGATTTTAGACCAAGCCTTAAGTTAGAAAAGCTCATTTTCTGCAATGTTTCAGGAGAAAAAGGTCAGCTTTAAAAACAAACAAATTTCAATTGATCTAAGGAGTCTGTTACCAGATTTGCCAGAAATTCAAGAACAGATTAAAAATTCCAGCAGCTCTTATAACAGAGAGTAAATTAATTGGGTATTAAATTATGTCCCAGTCTAAGTCTAGATTTTTTGGGACCAATGTAATAATATACATTTACAAGTTCATCAACAGTCTTTAGCTGAAACATTTTCTCTGAAAGGACTGCAGCTTAGTCTTTTTACAGGTCATTATAAACTTACATTATGTGTCCACTATGGAAACCAAAATGTAAAATAAGCATTAGAATATGTATGTACAAGGCCAATACAAAGCTAACAGGATAAAAATTCTGNATAAAAACATAAGACTGAAAACTGTCATACAATTTCCACCCAACAGATAAATTACTGGAATGAGTATATCACAAATATCAGTAAGCGTGGGAACTGGGGTCAGTGAGGGAAAGAGTAAATTAGAGTCAGTGTTTTTGTTTGGAGGGGATGACAATGGTATTTCTTCTGGTGGAAGAAGTGAAAAACAGATAAAGCAGGTAAGATGTAACAGCAGGAGCTCTTCTCAATGAAAACTTGCAAAGATTGGCTGGATCCCAACCAGAAGACTCCAGCAGATCCTTGCAAGAGCCAGATGCTGCCTACTGGAATCACACCTATTTGTACAGCATAAACTATGCTGCACTCATGTGGCAATGGAAAATGCAGTCAGACTGCAGTAATATCTCCAGAGAGAACAGGTTTTCAATTCTAAAAGATACTTTTTGGGGAAAACGTAGTTAGTTATTTGCAATTCCATGGCCTTCATTAGAGTAATCCAGTTCAATCTCACATCAGGTTGAAATCTCGTAGAACAATACATATTATCTAATATACTGGAAATACAGTACACAACCCAACACTCTAACCGACAATGTTCAACCACATTATTATAGACCACATCAATTATCTCTACTGAGTAAAAGAGCTTGGAAATACTCTAACCACTAAGAACAGTACTACATTTTCTTCAAAGAGCTGCCTTAAAATCTAAGTTAACAACAGCTTCAAAGTCAGCTGCACAATGCCAACCTGGATATGCTGGGGTAATTTTACTAATTTAGCAAACAGAGCTCCAAAAAATATACTTTTTTCAGTTTATGTCTCAGGTACTTTTAAATACTGCCACTGCTCTTTCCTCATTAATGGAATTCCAAAACTTTAAACTGGTGTATTGCTAGAATTTACTGGACCCTAAATTAAGTTTACTATCTCCTAATACTTTTGTTTTTAACAGAATTCTCAGACTCTAGATATAAATAAACATCATCACCAACTCCACTTTTTAAAGCAATAGGATAATTCCCTTCCTATTCAGGTATTTCCTTGCAATGCTAATACCAAGAGAGTTCAAGATTAGACAGGCCCTGAGGATGTGAAGGTAAACAACTATTGCTATTATATCAAGATGTGGGATGCCTTTAAAAATGATCATACTTCTGATTACCTTTTCCCACAAGCCTCAAAATAAAAAGATCTGTTTTATATCTTTCCATTGAAAATTTTGGATTCTTTTATTGCTTACTGAACTTAAGACGTCTGTCCTTTGATGGACCATCAAGTATGTAAAAAATAAATTTTATGAAGGAAAGTTTCAGAAGTCACTTATGGTATTACGTCTCCCATCAAGAGAAACAAAAACAACTAGCTAAACACTTGGTTTAATACATACACTAGGGTTTAATTTCAGATTTGTTTTACACTTTTTTTTTCCACTTACAAAAAATACATTATTCCTCTTCCAGCTATGCATGACACATGTTTACAGATAGGATAAAACTTGCTGTTTTCACTTACTTTTACTGAAGGATTTAATTTATTCAGAAAACAGTAATTGGCATTATCCCATGGCATTAATTCCTACCTGCACCAGGGATCAAGAAAACAACATGACTCAAAAAGAATCTAAAAGTTTCAGTGATAAAGATTTTCTTTTCCCTTCTGATCAACAGGCAGACATATGGATATAACAGAGAACATATTCCACAGAGAGTTTCATGGATATTTATATTGCAAATTTGTCCTTACTCCACAGAGGCTATGAGTGGTTTTAACTTTTTTTTTTTTTTCCCAGAGAGTGTGTATATGAAGCTCCATTTTTTACAGTGATACAAATGACATTATTCCAGAATTACAGAATCATTGAGTTTGGAAAAGGCTTCCAAGATCATCAAGTACAATCTTCCAGTGATAACCACCTTGTCAATTAGACCAGAGAATTCATAACTTCTCAGTTACAAAAGCAGGCAAGTCTCACACCCAAGTGTAAAACAAAAGATCCAAAAAAATGNAGATCAAAAAAAATGGTGAAGGGTAGGAACATTATAAAAAATTACAGGATCTTAGTGCCAGCAATGTGGCACCTGAGTTTAAGGTCAAGTGTCTAAAAGAATCTCAAGGGATGAAAGAAATACTATTCAAGCAAACTGACTGTTCATCCTGTAAAAGCAAATACCTGCTAAGAGACATGCATGTGTACTACAGGAGGACTATATTAGCAATACATGAAGTTATTTATAACTACTCCTTAAGAAACTAAAAACAATGGCAACCTCATCAGTAGTATTTATAGCAAGTATTCATGTTGTCAGATGGGTTTTGAATAATGTCCCAGGCTGGGACATGGCATTGTGGATCTTGGCTCAGATTACTGGAGAGATAAACAGGGAGATGTGCAGTTAGATATAGTCACAGTTCCCGCCTTGAAACCTGCTTCTCCAAGAGATTAACTGAGCCACTTAGCACAACAAGTGAGAGAAGAGGAAATGAAAACTTTCTAGGTATATCATCACTGCAGCCTAGTATCCAAACCAGGCCTGGCTTCCCCTCTGTCATGCTATTTCTTTCTAGCAAGAACTTTCTGTACAGCTAAGAAAACACAAGTTAGCAACAGCAAGCAAAAGTTTTCTGTGACACCTACTTTTCTGATTTTGATTAAAATACATTCAAATATGTTTCTACCATTTGTTCAAGATAAAATGTTCAGTCATCATCTTCAAGTTCTTGTGAGCATGGAAACCCTCACTCCCCCAGGCAGAGACAACACCTGCCAGAAGGCAATGCCACTAGCTTTAAAGTGTTTTCAGGCTGTTTTTATACAGCACTGCAGATTACACCACTGTAAGTAGATTAATTTGATTATTGCAGAAATATCAGAGGTTACATTCCTGCTTGCAGAACAAGTTAGAGAGACACTGATAGAAACCAAGAGTCAAAGATACACAGTCCTGGAAATCTAAGGACTGATATCTCCATGCATAATGATAACTGAATTCAAAGCATTTTATGGAAATGTTGTTAAAAAGGAATTATGCGTGGATTCAAACAATACAATGTTTTACTACCATGTGCAGTTTTTACTTCTGTTTTAATATTTAAATGAAAGTTCCCATAATAATAATAATGATAATCTACCATTTACTGACACATTGCAACAGATCAGTAAATACTTAAAAATATAAATGCTCAGTATTTTTCACTTTCATAGTGCCACTATGTTAAATATGTCCTAGAGTTAATCAGATACTTGGTGTACTTTACTCTTCCTAAAAGGTTGATGGAACAGGATCTCATGTAGTAAAGCAGATCATGTAAGACCAACACAGAAATGTCACCAGAGCTATGGAAAGAAACACAGATGTGTTTTTTCCATGCTGTCAGCATATATGTATGCATGAGAGAAGTATACAGTTCACCTTTACAGACAGACGGGCTACAAGAGAATACCTCTTCAAATACCTAAATGTAGTTCCAGCTTAATACCTAGAGTTCTCACATGGAGGATATCCACTATTACTTAAAAATAGCCTGACTTACCCAGCATTAAATTATAATTACCTAAAACAGTAAAAATATTTTTATGGTTACAGTGTGGATAGAAAGCCAGGTGTTGTAAGAAGTGTCATAATTTTGTAGCCTCTGTTATTGTATTTTCAGTAGCCCAGCTAGACTGCCATAGTTGGGGGTTTTTTTGTGTTAAATGCTGTTCCTTTTATTCTTTTGGAAAAGGTGCTTAAAAAGTATAGCTGAACATTTTTTCCAAGTTCTGTATCTGGATTCTAATCCTAATGTCAATCATTCCCTATCTGGGAGATGCTCTCTCTGCTTTCAAACTTGAATGATTTGCCACTGGACAGCCAAGAGTACTCAGCATTAAAACCTAAATCCAGGGAAGCCCCCAAAAAGTTCAGGAGGGAGAAGGATGGGAAGAGGGTATAAAGCAAACAGCTTGCTTGACATTATCATTATGATTATGATTATGATTATGATTTTAAATCTTGCTGTTTGAAATCATGCTGGTTGTCTATTTAAGTATTTCATTGAAAAAAGCACCTGATTTTTTGCTCTCTTATCCTGGTTTCATATTTACAAAAATAAACAAAAATTTTAAAATAGGCAAAATTATGGTTTACTTACAGTCATGCCTATAGTGTAGGCTCAAGTCAAACTTGAATGTGAACTCAGTCATCAGGATTATCAGTATTTTTAAATACATATTTATGCTATCTTAAATATGGTTCTGTCCAATTAACTAATTTCATTGACAGTAAAATCTGGCAGTGGAAAAAAAAAAAAGTTAAGTTTTGATTCTATCACAAGAGACACATGGCACAGTGAGTGCCACATTCAGTGGTGGCTAACAGCTTGTGTATTTTTTCTTTCAGAAACCAAAGCTACCAAACCACAGCTTTACCCTGCCTCCAAAACTACCTCCTTCTCCAGCAGGTTATCTGACAATGAATGTTTCTCATCTATATTCTGTTGAATCCCCATGCTTGTCTCAGTTTATCTTGTGAGTCACGAGCAGAAACATAACAGTACCTACCAGATCCTTATCCACAGCCCTCCTTACATGAAGCCGTAAGAATTCTTGTGTCATCTGAACACATCTCTTCCTCCCCTACTGTTTTGTGGATATAAAATCTCCAGGCAGACACAATTTCTAAATCCATCCCTCTCCTAACATAAAGTTTGCATTACATTTCTTAACCATCCACCCAGAAGTCTGTAACTTGACTTTTTCATTATTGTTCCATTTACCTCTGTTCCAGGAAGGCCTTCTGGTCCTGGTTCTCCTTTATCTCCTTTTTCACCCTAAAAGAATTAATATTTATTTTATTATATATACTCATGACAAATAGTAAACCATGATGCTTTTTAACAGGAAAAAAATATTTTACAATTCTGGTCTGTTCTAATGTACACTGCTGGATACAAAAGCAAAACTATTTCTTACATTCCAACAGAAATTCTTTCCAAATAAATCTTCCTGAAAATTGTGTAGCACTCTAGAACAGGAACAGTTCTTTGTACTTCATAATGTCATTGAACATCCATAAAGACTTACCACAGAAAAATATTCTTGTTTCTTGCTGCGTTTCAAGAACATGGTGGTGAAACAGGGAACTGTGTAGTTTTTGAAAATCCTAATCGTAATATTATATTAACTTTTATTTCATTTTGAGATTCAGTTTTTTTATCAGATTCTTAAAGTAAGTGTTTATTTACAAAGTTCTCAGTATTATCATTTGTCTTTGACCCATACTGGTATATGGATATTGACATTTGAAAAATGGAAACAATTACTGTTCTGAAAATTTTCTTACAAGTGTAAATACAAACAACATTATCAATCAGAAGAAAAAAAATAGTGGGAAGGTTCTTTCAGAATTGAATATAGCTGGTTCCTAATTTTGCTCATGAAACATTGACTACAAAACACAATAATCTTTGTAGAATATGTGAAATAATTCAGTTCTGTATTAACTCCAACAACCCTACTATTCCAATTAAGATCTACTTCACCAAAGTGAATAAAATACACCTACTAAAGAAGCATAATTTAAGAGAAAATACCTTCCAGACCAAAAGCAAAAAGCCTAAAGAGCTCTATAATTGCACCTCTGTCCCTCAAATGAAGTTGTCAAATCAAAAAAAGTAATCCTAAAGTAACAATTCTGATAAAAGTGAGAGGACTGACTTAATTAGAGTCCAAGCTCTTCATATAAAATGAAGAAAACAAAGAGCTCTTCACCAAATTTCCATTATCTCCAGGGCACTACATTTGTCTGAGCAGAACTATTCATTATATCAGCATCATCTTCATAATTTTGTTAGGTAAATGGCATTGAGCTGAGATCATTCAGCTAACTTCATTTGTGACACAGCCCTGATTCAGAGCTATTTCTCCCGTGGCAATGACAAGAGGGCATTTCATCTAATGATCAGTTTTGCAAAATGAGTTTGTAGGAGCTTTGTCAAACAACTGAAACCTACTAACAAATTATCAGCAGCAAACTGTGAATTTAATAACCCCACTCCCAAGATGGCATTCCTGGTTAAATTTTTTCATTTTAATACATCTTGTTAATAAGAAACCTAATGCTACACATTAGCTTGAATCATACAATTAACGTTTTTCCTCGAGTATTCCCTTTCTTACTGGTCAAAAAAACCCACCACCAGACAAATCTGTGCATTTACTGCAAAGTTCAAATGATACCAAGCAAAACACCTGAATTTAACACCTATTATTTTAGTATGTTTAAACTATAGAGTCCTCTTTTTTCAAAGGATTAAGACACTGGTTGAGATAGTAATTTTCTTTTGCTGTCAGTTTTAAAAAAGACCCAGTTGAAATCCCAGGCGTACAGTTTGGGTTTTTTTTAAACAGCTCAAACTTCCAGAACTGCAAAAATGACATTTTACTTTTCATCGCTGTGACATACTGAACATTTAATAGTGCTTTCAGGATATTTCAACTAGTACCAGTTGAAACTGATATTATACTGCTATAATCTTGCAACAGTTATAAAGGTACATTTATATATTCGACATGATATCTCTTTATCTGAATATATTTCCAGAAGATTTACAAATCATTCCAATTTATGGAGCTATTTTTTTCCTTCTACGGCCTGAGTATCTGCATTCTTAAGAAACACTTTAAGAAAAATGATGCAAATATGTATAGATTTGCTTCAGGAGTAGCAGCATCCTATAAATGCCTTGATGTATAGGTGGATACCAAAGGTAAAAGTATCTTGTCATAATTTGTTATACAACATCTACATTGCCATAAAAAGCTAAACAGAGAGCCTAAGTAAAAGATGCCTGTCCCCTCACCCTCCCTTATCATTTGCCTCACTGTGAGATGAGCAGTACGTGTTGGTGAACGTGCCTTTTCCCCTCCAGCAGGCAGACGGTAACTTCAAAGCACCGCCAGGCTGCTCTAGACACATCCGAGTGTGGTTGGTGAATGCAGGGAAGAAAGAAACCTCCCCCCCCCCATTCCTTATGATTTACACAATATTTGGATTTAAGACGTTTCTCCGTTTCTTAGACAAAATGATAAAAAGCATGCCGTGTTAATGAGCCTTGGACCTCTGCAGAGCCCCTGTCTTTCTGCCAGATATGCGCCTGTACTATGAACATATTCTGATTTTTTAATGGAGTACACGATTTGTACTTGCCAAGCCTGTCGTATGGAATGTCCATGTTCTCTGTGAAGCCAGAACTCAAACCAAACAGAGGTCCAATTTTTACAATTTATTCTCACAAGAATCGAGCCAAGTCTTGCTCATTTCTGTCTTTATAAAGCATACTATACTGCATAATTAACAGCTTCAAATCTAGCCAATTTGCAGAGTCGCTGAAGCCACTCAGCAGTGTAGAGGAGGCTGTTAATAATCAACATTATGGCTTTGTGGCAATGTACCTTACAGATTAACAAAAAGCGAGAAAAATGCTTTAATGCCACTTTATACAAAGTGCTCCTGCCTGCTTATACTACATTCAGATTAGACAATTAAAGACTATTTATTGCAAAAACAGGATGACAAGACTCTGAAAGTGTCAAGACTTTTTTATTAGTCAGCTAAAACTAACCCGATGTAACACTGAATTATTTGTATTTCTTTGGGTGAATTCTGCATTCCATTACCCTGATGGAACAAGCTGATGGGGTTGCTCCAGAATAACTGCTAGGAGGAAGTCAGTCTGCTGTGGGTAATAGTGGAGGCACTGAATTCATGATAGCATTCTTTAATTAGGGCCCGGGGTATATCCACAGCCTCTATAAAATGAGAGTACCAGCCTCCAACTCACTTGGTCACATTAAGATTGCTTCATTTTCCTTGCAGCCCATTGCTGCCATGTTAGAATGGCAAAGTAATATATTTGGAAATACAATACATTAATATCTAAAAATATCAAAGATAAAAAATACAAAGATAAAAGATAAAGATTTTTCTGCAACACTGTCCTGTTAACGATACAAATCAGGAATTCTTGGTATCAGATTTTGGAAGAATTTTTAAGTGCCATTGTTAACACTTGCTGAATTACTCTCTAATGTACACAAGCTATATAATACCACTAAGTCAGTGCAGACACCATACAATTTTTAACCTCTGAAACTCCATGATTTTACCTTCATATCTTTAAGACAGTTATGACTTGTTTTTTTAATACTTTTTTCTGTTGAGTTCTGTCTCAGCAGAATGTTCTACGTGATTTTTATTTTCCTGTGACCACTTCTCCATAGCTTCTTTTAAACATATCTCAGGTCATAATAATGCTTATTGATTTGTTTTTTTTTGAGTACATTATAAATTCTAAAAAACTACATCTTCAGTTCAAAAAACCCAACGTTTGTTTCTTTCTGATTTTCTGATAGATATCTTAAGACATAGGGTTATGAAGAACTCCACCCCAATAATATTTTTGCTGTCTGAACTGTAAATCTTCCACAGAATATGGGATTGCATGCTTCAGGAAATTAGCAATACACAGGGTGAAGCATCTCAGGATGCTGAGACTGCACCGTTTACAAGAAGCGGAAAACAAGGCAAAGTAATGATTTTGACTCAGTTCAGAGCGGGAGGTACTAAGCAAGGAAATATAAGAGTGATGCATGAAGCTCGTTTCCGAACAGGCTTTAACCCTGTAGCACATGAGTATTTCCTAAGCAGGATCAGAAGGAGACAGCATAATACATTGCAGAAATACACTTCTATTACTAGGAAAAAAAAAAACCAACAGTGATGATCAGGAAGGATGTCACCTCGAAGCCTGTGTCTTCCCAGGCCCATATGTTTAGGATACTCAAACGAAGCAATAAATCAGGTGATCACAAAGCTTTGTAGAGACCAGAGAGCTCAGTAGATACACTTAACAAGTGTATAATGACCAAAAACCCGCTGATTCCAAACTGTGCCTTTGCTGTCTTGTGAAAGAGTCCTAAACAAGTGGTGTACCTGAACATACTGGATGCCATGTCAGGAGAAAGATCTTTCTTTNTTGTTTTTTTTTTTTTTTTTTTTTTTTTTGTTTTGTTTTTGTTTTTTTTTTTTTTTTTTTTTTTTATTTTTTTTTTTTTTTTTATACAAACTGAGTGATATTGAAAGTGTTCACAATGGCTATTTACTGCATGGTGTCACGCATCACATTCCTAAGCAAGCTCTAATCACTTCTAGCAAACGGCTTCAGAGAGGCTATATAAAGGCAAATTACCACCTCAACTAAAGGCAAAACCTTAGGCACAGCCTGACTCTAGGCCAGCCCAAGGCTCCGAAGCTGCACCAATGAACTGCCTCATTCTGTCAGCAGGAATAAAGAAGCCATCCATTTTGTTCTTTGTGAAAAAACCTTAAAAGGCAGAATTATTTGGATCAATTAGAACAGCAACCAAAAAAAAAAAACAACCCAAAGAAACTCAAGCCCCAAGTCCAATAAAATTTTCAGTGCCGTGCTCTCCAAATGGAGAAATCCAATGCACAAACAACAAGAATAACCCCTGTACCACTACTGCAGAAAAATAGCTGGGTATTGTAATGGATCACATAGTACACAGAAATCTGTAACACAAAGACGTTTTTGAAAGGCTTAACTCCATTCTCTATTTGTCAAATGAAAGCTGAAAAAGCCCTTATTACTCTAGATTACTTGCCAGTGATGAGAAAAGTGAAAAATAACAGCTAGTGCAGGGCATCATATTTTTTCTGCTCTTCTCCAAGTTAGAATTACAGAAAGTGTGAAAAATTGTTAGGAGGAAAGAAAAAACATAGGACATGCTGATGGATTTCAAATATGGGAAAAAGTGCTATAAATGGGACATCAAGGTTTCCATTCTGATAATACAAATAATAGATTTCATTTGTAGCCAAATGGGGTGTGGAGGGTGGAATTTGTGTTTAAAAGGCAGAGAAATACTGTAATGATCTAAGATTAGAATGAATTTGCCTTAACTGTATATTTTGCTTAAGAATGCTCTAAGCATCTAAGACTTGATGATACCCCATTGTATGCGTGTCTTCCTGTGGGTGAGGCAGACATAACCCTGAACACGATTTCAGGATAGCATTTCTTCCCAACTGCTTCTGGGTTCTGCTATGATCGCTCTCTCTTGAAAAATTTGCAAAGTCGCATGTCAAAACAGCCTTTCTTAGGATGATGTCATTGCTGCATAAAGATTAGTGTTTGCAGGTACATGTCTTAAGGAGCAAAAACTCTCCCATTTAAGAGCCTCATTTTTTTTCATGAAGGCGTTGAAAGACAGACAATCATTAATAAAGATGCCAACAACACACAGAATAACAATATGAACGAGATGTTTGCTCTGTCCATGTGCCATTATTGCCAAGCACAATGATTGAATAGTAAGTTCAGAGACATAACAGCAAAATAAAAATTAAATCAAAAAACACAGGCAAAACAGGAGTATGCTGACAAACATATTATGAAGAGCTAGCCATCTCTTTGGATTGAAGGACTGTATCCACATTCATTCAAGTGGCTTAGGCATACATTCCTTTCTCACACATTCTTTAAGAAAGTTCAACTCTTCCATCACAGCATCCACAAACGCTGATTTCTAAAATAGTCTATTAATTCCATGGCACCCTGATAGGCAATAAGGAGTGTTCAGTCACAGTCTTATTGAAAACTTTTATAATATAGCCTATAGAACTATGATTGAGAACTAAGCCTTTGATAATGTCCAATTCTATTATTTCACATCCAGAAAATGCCACAGCAAGGCTACCAGCACTGCCTTATTGAAAACACAAGTGAAGAGCCCTATGACCTCTTAGTGTTCCTTGCTGAATCTCATCTTGGTTATTAACTTCAGTGTAACCCTATCCTGTGGCAATCTAAGAAATTGCCTTACATTCCCTAGTGCTGGCCAGAGCCATTAAAAATCATTAATTAAATGAATCCTAAAAGGGATTATGATGTATTGTGGTAAGTAGAAAAGATAAGATACACAGAACACCTTTTTATCTAAGAGACATGTTAAGGTAAAAGAAACATGAAGAAACAACTTCATCCTTCAGGGTAATAGATATTGGCATAAGAAGTAAAAATAAAAAAAAATCTCTGTATTTTTACAGAGATTTGGCTGATCTTGCCTGCTACAATGTGTGCAAATCTAATCACAATCTCACATTTAGTGGGTTTTTTCACAATAATAAACATCCCAGCATAAATAATTAATGTTCTAATCATGCTTAAGATGCTCACACTGGCTCTTCTGTCTGCCACATGAAATTTAGATTCTGTATTCTGCAAACTTTGCTTCGTATGCTATCCTGCCATGGCTCATGCTGTCATGACCATTTCAATTTCTTTCTCTTTTCCTTTAAACATTTCAATGCCAACAAGAAAAATACTAACAAAATGAACAATCAAAACACCACTCTTTATGGCAATTATTTGATCATCTATTCCCAGACCTAATTTGAAAGAAAAAATTCTTAACTCAATATTAATTTTTATTAATTGAAATAAGAAAAACAGCACAACCTAAAGCATGAGCTATCTGAAAGTGGAGTTTCAGTCTCCTAGATAATATGTATTCCTAACATTCATTTGAATATATTAATACTCTCTTCAGAAAATATAATCAGTCAAGCAAAATGTGGTTTATAAGGAAGAGTCACTAATCTTCTTCATAGTGATCTCCCTTTTCAAATCCTACTTGGTATTTCTGTGCAAAAGCTTTAATGGGTACAAACAGCTGTCTAATATAACTCCCCAGAAAGACACAGGAAATATTTTAAAAACTAAGAAAACCATCATTCTGAACAGTAATGGATATTCTATTCTTTTCTTTATTCACTCCATCTAGCTGAGTTCTGCAATAAATTCTACAAACAGAATACCATTGTTTTTAAATGGTAAGTTTAAAAATTGGTGCCCTGCATATAATTTATTGTGCTATACCTTTCCTCATAATACAAAAGCAAAAGGCCTTCCAAACTATAAAGACTCCTGAATTCAGTCAGACAACTCATACATGCACCTTTCCATGCAGAGGCCATACAGGGAACACTCATGGTCCAGTTTTCCTCTCCTTGTACAGTGTATCTGGCTAATCTCATCTGGTAATATAAAATCAACAATCATTTCTGTGAGTCATCAATTACATCCAGACTTGTCTTCTTGCCAAGAGCATGCCTTAACTTTCCAGTACCTCATATCTAATCTATGTTTGAATTGTTCTTTCAACCTTTTTAACTTGAGAAAGCTTCTTTTTTTTGGTCACTTGTAAAAAACACTGATTCTGTTGGTCAGCAAGAACTGGAATTATCTTAAGTGAGTCTCTCAGATACAATACACATCCAGATCATAGACAAAATGTTTTTCATCCCTCTACACAGCTGCCACTTTGATCCAGGCTATTTTCACAAATACTCCTTCATCCTGCAGTCACCTACCCATTAGGATTGTCATAGTTAAAACTCTGGTCATAATTTATTTTTTCCTTTGATGGTTCTCATAAGCACCCACTTAAATACCAGGACATCTAAGTGCAAAGCTCAGGGCATTGCAAGGCTTACAGAAGGTCATGTCATTTATTTCCATACAATAACCACTCCCTTCAACCCAATTTTTCCTCTATTATTATGAACACAAAATCTGCACAATAGGTGTAGCATTATTTTTTTGGTATTATATATTTTTAATTAACCAATCAGGTCTGGTTGTTCTGCAGGTATCCATCTTCCATCTTAATTCTTATATTTTAGTTATAATAACCCTTGGATTAAATAAATGGTCCACTCTGTACATTGCCTTATACAAGGAAATCACAGTAAATGTCTCAAATTGCACAAATCCCTGAGCTATTACAGAGTTTTGTTCTTATATCGCTCAAGAACAAAACTAATAGCTGAACTTGGCTCTAAGTTTCCTCTCACTGATCTTCCCAGTAATTTTAAACTTAAGTATCTTGTGTATTCATCAATAGATTAAAACCTCAAAAGAAAAAAGTATCTCATTTCATGAGCAGATTATTTTTCCATTTCTTAAGTAAATACTAGAAATGGACTTGACTTGCAGCTACAATTGTTTAAAATTCTATTTGCCTTTTAGTCGGGAGGTTTCTGTTTATACCAGGTTTGTGTTAGTGTTGAATGAAGATTTTTCCGTAGGAGGAATAAACTAGTTTCTTTTCAGGGCTTGTCTCCTAAGGCAACCGAAAGCCAATCTGTTCTTCACATCAGTTGACAAATAGTATTGCTTTCACAGAACGTAGTATTTTTTAGACACACATGCTTTCATAGTTTTGGCAGTGTATTGCTATTGTTATTTATACTCTAAAAGATGTTCTGCAGATGGTTAAAGCCATGTCAAGTGTTTGCACAAGCTGATGGGCTGCTATGTCTTTTCTGCCAAAGGGTGCACCTCTAGCTTTATTTCTGTCACATGACAACCAGAATAATCACCTTTTCTGTAGCAGTGACTATTAACTATGTTCATCAGGCCCATACAGACCAGCAGTATCAGTTATCTCTATTTTCTTAGACTACAATAAGTAGTTCATTAAAGTGATAGAAATGTATACTTTGTACCAGTAAACTGGTGTTTCACTAAAGCTCTCAGAAACCCTGGTATAGTTTAAAGACATGGTATATTCAGTCTCCTAATGGATATTTATCTGAGGTGGAGACTTGATCTGTGTTCAAAGTACACACACCTTGCTCAGTCAGACTTCACTAAGGTCAGATCAAAATATAATTAGAAAAGTAGGAAATTTCTGCCTTTTGCACAAAACTTAGAGATTTAATTCAGGAAGTTTTCTCCCCAATCCATAAAAATCCATAGAAACAATTACATTTCTCTTCTAGCTGAATCATTGTGCAGTGAAGGGTGAAAAATCAATGGGTCTAGAATAAATAGGTGGGACAATATTCTGTAAGCTACTGAATGGGAGGAATTATCTCTAGAAAAGTCATCCTGGGAAACCTGAACTGTATCTACTGGCCAGCTACCAACAAAAGGAGTTCAACTTACTGCTAGCCTTCAATAAGTGCATAAAACTTAAAAGGGTACCAGGATAAAGCCTTTTTCAGTATCTGTGCACAATATATACTGGCTCCACCATACCAGGAAGATCAGCTGCTCCCTGCAGACAGCTAAGACAGCTCAGTCTTCACCTGCTTTTCACCTACTGTCGCAGAAACTGTCAGTTGCTGTTGTGAATTAGCTGCTCTTCTAATCCAGCTTCTTTGGCTTCTTAAGCTAAAATTTAACAACACTCAAAGATTATGAATGTGCATACTGTAAAGATTAGCATCATAAAGCTGCTGACTAGTTTAGCTACATTAGCACATCCTTCTGTAAAATGTACCATTCTTGAATTTTTGTGCAGATTCTTTATAACAGCTCTAATACCCTTGACTTCCATGCCATGTTATGTCAGGTCTTCTTCAAAGTATTTTTTAATTTATGTCCATATGAGCATAGAGCGTGGCACACAAGACATGGTTTATGGAGAAAATGGCACCGAGGACTATATGTTAATGCTGTATTTTGTTGGAATTACTCCAAATCTACACTGAAGTAGCTCTAGTCTGGTTTCATGAATTCAAGAGCCATTAGAAATTGCAGCACCTTAGGCTTGTTCCCAAAGTACATCTTTCAGTGTAGCTTTGCCCAAAAAGAATCATACTGTTGTTCTCCAACCCCAAAAGTCATCTGTATAGGTCTGCAGCCCCTTTTAGTCACTTAAATATGCCTATTCTTCTGAATTACATTGGTTGCTGAAGAATAGCCAAATACCAGTCTGGAGAAACAGAATGTGCTGGGATATAAACCCAATAAACAGCGGCACTTTTTTGGTCTAAACAGTTCCCTGACTTGTTTATTTTACTAGGAATCACACAAACAGTTGCAATAGCAATGCACAGGGACACTGGCAATAGGAACAAGCAACTGGAAAGGAGGAGACTGGGAGGGAGACCATTTTTATCATTGACAGTAATACATTAACAAGCATCAGCTGCTGCTAAGTGGAGAAATAAAAAAGTACTTTGGAACTTAAATATACTTTAAGATGTATATTGCTGACTTTTCAGTAGTAACATTCACATCTATCTTTGCAGGTTGTAGAAAGATTGCCCTGCTCATGCACAGAATGAGTTCTACTTTTAGTATATTTAATAAACCAGTTCTGTCATCTCCTCTTCTACAGTGACCAATGTCTGTAACCATTTTGTTGTTTCTTCTTTCATCAATTTGTTAATGAATTCTAATCCTTTTCCTCATTGAAAAGAACTCTCACTCAAAATTGAAAAAGCTCACATAGTTAAGCCCATTGGCTTAAATTAGTTTAAGACAAGGAGGATAGACTTAGATTCCATAAAAGAAAGAAATGGATTGCTGTCAGGGTAGTGAGGGACTGGAACAGGCTGCCCAGAGAAGTTGTGCAGTCCCTGCAAGGGTTCAAGGCCAGTTTGAATGGGGCTTTGGTATGGTAGAAGGTGTCCCTGCCCATGGCAGGAGGACTGGAACTAAATGAGGTTTAAGGTTCCTTCCAAATCAAACCATTCCATGATTATGTGATTTCATCTACAAATTTATGTCCTTGCAATCATGCCTATCTTTTTAAAATATAAAATAAAAGAATTTTTAGAGGTCTCAAAGTATGAGGCTAAACTATAGGAACCACAAAGCTCCATAAGCATGTATCCAATTTATGCTAAATGTTATTTTCAACTAGTGCAGCATCAATACT
The DNA here is from genome assembly GCA_013396955.1 of Regulus satrapa. Classification (NCBI taxonomy): domain Eukaryota; kingdom Metazoa; phylum Chordata; class Aves; order Passeriformes; family Regulidae; genus Regulus; species Regulus satrapa. The sequence continues at coordinate 80,208 of VWZN01013652.1, read as the reverse complement.
GTTTCTTAGATTATCCTATTGCTTTTTCTCCTTAGATACCTGTCAGTAGAGTCCTTTTCATAAAGAATGATCCTCTGCAACAGTTCTCAGATGCTAATGATGCACCATGTGTTACAGGTAAAAAATGTTAGATTAATTTAAAATTAATTATCATTTATTAGCTACCAGACAAAAAGCTAACAGCCTTGTTTCAAAACTGGCAAGTTATTTCTTTAGGCATTACAGCTGTAATGACATCCAGTCATCCATCTCTGGGTGTGTCTTCAGAGAAATCTCCAAAGTGGCCCAGAAGGCACCATTCCTGGAAGCCATACATCCAAAGGAATCAGCACTCTGCTCACACTATTAAACCTCATCTCTCAACAGAATGCCTCCTAAGGAAGCTGCAATGCTTCTGGTACCCCAGACAACTCATCCGAACAGGCATGGATCTTTCTGCAGAACACCACGTGAGCTTTCTTACCCAGAGATCCACATCTGGGCCCACAATGCAAGAAGCTTCCTACATTGTGGGAGTAATTGGAATTTGGAGAGCTTTGTGGACTAAAACAAATTACAGAATCACTGAATATTTTGAGTTGGAAAGGACCCACAGGGATGATCAGAGTTCTGAACTCTGCTAGGCTCAAGACACTCTGGAACAATTGTACTCAATACATGCAAAAGACCTTAAGATAAAGGTACCTTTCTAATTCCGAAAGCCCTCTCACCTGTTAAATATTACATTTCTAATCCAAGGCAGAGAGAGGTTGAGAGTCCACACCAGCATTTATGTATTGCAAAAATCAGTTTTTGGCTAATCTTGTTCTCAGCAAGACTTTAAATGTTTGCAAAATCCTCAGAGAAACTGTTTTGAAGTACAAAATAATCTGGTGAAAATAACCAAATTATAAAGGATAGAACAGATGAGGATGAACTGTGACAAAATCAATACAGTGATTATAAGATGAAATGACATGGCAAAAGAACAAATGAAGTTCAGTGTAGATATACATCAAACGATGAAGATTGTAAAATCCTTATATCCCCTATGCAGCTATAACACCTGTGGATATACACAGAAGTTCCTAAATGCAATGACTGCTAATGACTAGTTCAAAAGGATCAAGAATGAGATCTTGAGGCACACTCAAATCTAAAGACAGGATAGAAAAGCCCTCATGGGGAGACAAGAAAGCACAGAGAATAAACCAAAGACTTTCACTGTGGTATTATACAGACTGAAGTTCTTGTCTTTTCCATCTTTAATCACTGGAACAGAACTCAGTAATATCCAGAAGCAACTAGTAAGAATGATTCAAATACAGAACATTTTTCATAGCAGGAGACACTAAGTAAACTGACATTCTTCAAGAGACAGCTCAGGAATGTGTAACAGAAGCTTATTGATTCTCAATTGATATTGAAAAGGACAACAGGAACCTTCTGAAAGAAGTAGTGGACACCAAATCAAATTAAGAGGAAGCAGATTTCAAATAAACAAAAGGAAATATTTCTTCAAACACAAATACTAACGGTGTAATTCCTCACCACAGGATATTGTAAATGCTCAATGATTACATGAATCCAGGAGAAAACTGTACTTTCTAGTGGGAGAAAAGTCCATTGAAGATTCCTAAATTCACTGAAAATACATCAGCTGAGATGCAATCTCAAAATGCAATTGAAGGCTGGGAGAGTACTATACTTGCTTACTTTGTCCTTATGCTTGTCCCCAGGGCACCACTTCAGGCTATCATTAGAAGCAGGATGCTGAGCCTGATGAACCTTTAATCTGACCAAATGGGTATGTGTAACTAAATTAAACAGTGATAGAGCTTGGGACCTGGGACTTGGTCATCTATATAATTTAATTGATAGACCCCAGCTGTGAAGGTTTTTGCAGACATTTCAATGAGTCCAATTAGCATTTCCTCATATAATTCCCAGGCACAGTTCAAAAGTTAGCACAGGCAAGGGACTATTCCCAACAGACACTTCTGATTAAGCCTGTTTCAGAGGGCAAGAGGATTAACCAACAGGATGATGACCAGATCAAGTCGAACACCACAGAACTACCTGAAAAGCTACCTGATAATGTTTAATTTACTGGGATGCCAAAATTACTGCATTTATTTCAGAGAAAGAAATAAAAGAAGGTGCAAAGGGGTGTTAGTTGTTACAAGATGAGAAAGAGAAAACTTGTATACTTCCCTAATGTAGCATTAGGAGAAAAGTATGAAAAGTCTCTGTTCACATTTATATGCACTCAGTCTTACCCGCATGAAACAGGATTTCAAGGATTTCAAATATTTTTCTTCCTGCCCTAATGAAGTATCTGCATTTATGGTTAGCACAGGTAAGACACAAATTTTAAATACAGTGGCACCAACTCCACTTACGTCTAAACAAACTAGGGAATAGCAGCCTGAGTCTATAATGCAAATTGCACATTCTTCCATTACTGCAAAAACATTAAGACCAGGTAGTGTCCATAGTTACATCAAGATTTGCAGTTTATGGAATTTACTCCTCTAATCTTTTGCTCAGACAGAAGCATTTCTAGCAGAATCTACAGTTCATAAATAGAAGCACTCTACTAATACACAGTTTTACTAACTGCTTCTCTTAACTGTAGTATTTCAGTATTTTTAATTATAGACCTTTGTCTTCTATCCATGTGAAATAGCCTCTATTTTAAAGTAAATTGGAAGCTTACCCAGAGCTTGAGCTGTCTGATTTTACCACTGCAATTTATAATACAGACATTAAAGTATTAGAAACACTAAATAATGACTAGCTTCAAACCAGAATATTATACTTAGTAAAGGTGATTCTTTCTTAATTTCCTTACACTCATTTAAGAAAAGCATATTGAAGATTGAAACAAAAGAGTACACCTGGGAACACCATGGAAGTTTATAGCCTTTTGTGTTTTGGATGGATAGGAGATAGACAGAGGAGTATTTTATTAGGTGCGATAGAATGAAGGAGAAAATGTTGAACCTCCAGGAAATCTTCTTGACACTAAGATCTATTAGGAATTGTCTTCTACAGGAAATACATGAAGCACGATTTCCTGGGATAATTCAAATTGTACTTCAGAAAACAGTAAATATATACAAAGAACATCCTGCATTTAGAAGAGAATCAGGCTGATGAATTTTTTTTCTACATTTAGGCTGGACAAGGCCCAGACTCCTCCTCTCTTCTCATATGTATACACAGGCAAAAGCAAAATTAAGACATGCAATATGTAATGTAAAAAGGATGAAACTGGAAATAATAAATAACTATAATTATGGTTTTATTTTCAAAGTTTTCCTTATTCAGATACAGGTAACTTCTTCATTAATATCATTTTACAAAGAAATATTAATCACAGAATTATAATAAAATAATAACTTTACCAGAGATCAAGTGTTTACAAGTGCATATCATAGCATATCATCTGTTACATAGCTCAGGTCCAAGGACATCCAGTTTTTAAATCCTCTACTTCAAGTAATATACTTTATGAAGGAAAGCAGCCAGTCCAGCAAAACTGCAATTGAAGAGTCCCTCTCCAGAGCACAGCAATCCTCCTACTGTCACAACTTCAGATCTTCTGAGATAACAACTACTCCTGTGATTTCATTATTAACAGCACACTTTGCCTCTACGACTTAAGCAGGGATTTTATACTAGCATATTGAAATAGCTAAGCAAGGCAAGGAATTTAGGATTCCCAGCTCAATGAACTGACTATTATCTCTTAATGACAAGCCATGTTTCCTCAGCTGTAATTAACATGTAAATGTCTTGGCTTTTCTATCACCACTTTTTCAAATAAAATTTAGATTTGTTCTACATAAACTGTTAAGTGCTAATGAAATCTATATTGTGCTCATGTTCCAGGTGTCCCAGAAAATGGAAGTTTCAGTATTCTAGCTCATTTACAGAAAAAAGAATATCTGTAAAGTGCAGTGAAGAAAATACACATTCTAACCAAAAAGGTAGACAAGATGACAGAAAAAGTGGGGGACCTGGTTAAAGAGTACTACTGGAGTGATCAAAGGAAGCAATAACTAGGAGGAAAGATAATTAATTACAAATTTAACAAAGGAAGAAAGTATCTTAGAGGTTATTTGTCTAATTTGGGTATTTAGGGTAGACATTAGACAAGTTCTACACAGAAGGAGTGACTGGACATTGGAATGGGCTGTCTAGAGAGGTGGTCTGTCCCTGGAAGTGTTTAAAAAAAGACTGGATGTGGTACTTACTGCCATGGTCTAGTTAATAAGGTAGTTTTAGATCATAGGTTGGATTCAATGGTCTCAAAGGACTTTTCCAGCCTACCTAATTGGCCTGTTCCAACCCCCAAGCTGAAACTTCTAGTATCAAAAGAAATAATAATAAATAAGAATTCAACCTCTGAAAGTTTCAAGATGGGTCTGAGATCTTGAAACCTACAATCCAGACCCAAACCTGTTAATCAGGCCAGAGTGCCCAGGGCTCACACCTTGAAAACCTCAAGGAAAAGCTGCTGCTGGAAAACCACTTTGGGCAACTTGTTCCAGAGCTTTACAGTCCTATGACAGAAAACTATAAAATGGACATTAAAAACAAACAAGTATGTCTTGCTGTTCTATGTGTTTATCGGATTAGAAATAAGCGTAAGGGATACCTTGCATAATTTGGATGCTATTAACAGAAAACAGCAAAGTTATTTAAGCTAATCTCATCTCCTGTGTTTTCATGAAGCAAGTCTTTAGTTTATTCCTTTTTGTGTTACCAGGATAAAGACTGCAGATCAGTGGAAGAGGAAATTACTTCCTTAATAAAGAACAGTGTTAAAATTAAAACCCCTTTCCTAATGGCTACACAGCATCTTCCTTGCTGCATTTCCAGCCCCCTGCTCTGCAAGCACTACAGACACACAAACAGACAATGTCTTTCCTTCTTGCAGCAATGCTATGTAATTGAAGACAGTTAACATGTTTTCAGCTGACTCTACAGTGAGTCAATCATGCAATCCTTCCTCAAAGGTTCTGTATTCCTGAGCACCAGCCGTTCTCAGTGCTTGCCTTTCAAAATCTGTAAAACTGAAGCCATATCAACCCCAAATAACAATTTTTAATAGGATGTTTTAATTAGTGTTGTAGACAAAACTTCACTTTGAAACATCTTAGTCTTTCAGTTGCAATTCCATTTTTCTTTTCAGGCTACATCTCTGATTTATCAAGAACATTCTGTATTTTAAAGCCTTCTTCTAATTATTATCAGTACCTTCTGACTTCCTATCATCATGAAATGTAATAGCCATATTTTCTATCCTACACTGTAAAATTAAAATTCTATGGAGTATTAGAGAACAGATCTCCATGATATAGTCTGCCCTCTTGGCAGGAAACCAATTAAAACTGCTCTCAGCATATACTTTTTCAGTCATGCTATAGAAGGGTAAATCAATGTTTTTGTTGCAGTTAGAAGACTATCATATAAGACTGTCATTATCTAGGTAACACAAAGAAAACAATACAAAGGAGAATGAAAATAAATTCACAGTGAGAGCCTATTTCCCTTGGAGGGAAAACTTGCAACATAACACCTGCACAATCTGTACTTCCTGTACCACTACTGGCTTCTGCAAGAGTGAATCAAGTTCAGCCATGACCAAAAGCAGAACAAGACTTCTGGATTCCTCCAAAAGAACCAAGTGTGGCAGAGAAACCCTTAAACAACCCTTGCTTATAAAAGAATCCCCCTCAATAATTTAAATTATAGATGTTTCCCATAACCGTAATATATAAATGGTCACACACTGTCACCTCAGTTGTCTCTATCTCACTGACATCTCCAAGGCTTGCTATGCAAAAGCAGAATCAAATACAAAAAAACAAATATTTTATTTCATGAAATTAGATATAAGGACGAGTCAATTTTAAGTATTGAATCCTAAAAAATGTTAGGGTCACTAAACCAAAAGTAGAGGATGGTTCATTTCCATGTACTTCTGCGGGGAGTCTGGAATGGTAAATATCCCATATTGATGTAGCTGTATCCCACCCTAGGTGATATGCAAAATAGAGTGTGCAAAAATTTAGTTCCTTAATATGCAATATTAGGCACAATTTTTGCTAATATGAAAATTTTCCATTTTAGGCTTTGCAATCATGCTTGCTACACAAGAAGCAGTATAAGTATTTTGTTTGTGCTGCTGTGCTA
>VWZN01013652.1:35850-74014 GCA_013396955.1 Regulus satrapa | reverse complement strand
ATGCAAGTGTGTTGATAATTTTTTTATCCTGGAGTTCAGTAGATGAAACTCTACATTGTTATTCTTAAACAATTATTTGAATTAAAGCTGAACTGAATAACTGCAAAGACCTACTTGCCATCGCCTTAAAACACATACAAATATCAGGTGTAGCTTCTGATGAGACTAGCCCAAATTATTTTTGAGTGATCGCTATTAAATAAAGAACCTTCCACTGCTATATTTCTTTAATTTGAAGGGCAGATGAATGCAGCATAAATAATATCAAACATAGTAATAAACACTAGAAGTATTTTGAAATGGGACCTTTTAATTATCATCTGAATTTACGAGAAAAAAAGAAAAATATGTTATAAGCATGCTGGTTTTGCTTCCACATAAGAAAAATGTGACTACCAGTGGTTGGGTCATTTTATCTCTGCTTTAAAATAAGGGAAATTAAGAAAAGAGAGTGGCAAGAACAGCTGGAACCATGTGCCTGTGCTCAAACACAATTTATTCATTAAACTCGAGGAGAGCACAGCACAGCTGCAGAGCAATTATGGGGAGGAAAAAAAAAATTAAAAATCCACAAGCCTTTCAGAACTGATGAATAATGATACTACCAAGGAAATAAGATCTGTCATTGGAGTTAGAAACACTCAATCTTAACAAGTGTTTTTTTTTTTTTCTTTAGAGGCTGGATCCTCACATTATAAATGTTAGTTGATATGGATGTTGTCTTTTACTTCTGATACTTCTTCCCTCTTGGATACAGGGATACTTCCTCCTAAAAATACCTCCACATTTTAAATCTGCTTCAATTCTGTTAATCCATGCTTTCTTTAAAACATGAACACTGGAAAGCTGTCTGACACTTTTGAAGAAGTATGATGGGTGAGTGAATATATTCACGTCCAAAGGAGCCTAAGTCACAAATATATTATACTTTTTAAAATTCAGAAGCTGCCACCTACTTTCTATTTTCATCAGTCTAAATATTGCCAGAATAGCAGCTTCATTCTTCATCTTTATTATCTATAAATTCAGCAGAAATGCTTTTCTGCACTCTTTTAGACAGTGGTCTGTCTAAAGCAGAAAAAGTACCTGCTTCAAGAAAAGACTCTTATTTCAGGCAACCTAATCCAAACCAGCCAAAACTAGTGAGAAACTGGTAAACAGGCATGAGCATGGTTAAGAACTGAAGTTACAACCATAAATTATGACCACTGCTACTTTAATTCCTCTTAGACAAGCTAGGATCTGGTCCTCCTTCCTACTTGTCCCCCAACATAGGTTTACTTGCCTTTGATTGATGACCTGGGAAGACTTATCTGTCAGAAGTAACACAAGAAGATTGGGTTGCATAACCTAATGCCACCCAATGCTGGCATTCTGCCAGCCAAGTCAGCCTTCCACAACACAAATTTTAGTCCCATTTTAATACAAGTTATCGAACCATTTCTTGCCTCTGCAGAGTTTCTGTTGGTTCCTTGCAAAACTTTTTCTTATAGGAAATAAAAAATCTGAAAGAAGCCTTGATATAGGAAATAAAAAATCTGAAAGAAGCCTTGATGGTGGTCAGCAAATATATAAAGAACTTCTCCTTCTTAAGCATTAACATGTGAAAAATTTAAGAATTTTATTAATTAAAGGGTTAAGGTAGACACTCAGAACAAAACTCTACTTGGTTGGCCATATATCAATCATACTGTTCAACTGATAAATTATATGGACAGAACAATTTACCTTTTCACCTTCTTCACCTTTACTACCTGGAAAGCCATGTTCACCCTGGAACACAAAAAGATAAAATACAAATCTCAAACAAACATTGTTCAAGTAATTGTATTCTTTAAAATAATTTTACCGCACTCAACTTTTATTGTGAGACAAAAATGAAATCATTTGGATGCTGATTGTCTCTCATTCCAAAAGGTGTGAAATGGCTACCAAAAAAATGGCTTTCCATAGTTTTGTCAGTTAATAGGATTAATTTATTTTTCCCTTCATCCTAAGGGATTTTCTCAGCTTTAAAAATTCTCAACTATTTATTGACTCTAGACCTGCTTATTAAAGCAGTTCTATTCTTCTACAGAACTAATTTTAATACATTTATTCCTATTAATACCTTCATTTTAATTTTTCAATATGACTGGTACACTAATCTCTGAGGTCTCCAACCCAGATCAACTGAAAAAATATACAGATATGATTTATAAAATAAAACCTAATTTCTTTCATAAACTAATTTTTTTTCTTTGAAAACCATATCCAATTACCCAAGTACTAGAGACAAACCAAAACAAATAAAGACAAAACATAGAAGGGTGAGTTTTAAACTGTTAACTTAAGCTTAGGTTATTTCAGAAGATTGAATCATTTGTTGATGGTATTTCAATAAAAAGGCCCATTATAATGCTCTTTCCAGCTCTTAATTTCCAAACTTTTAGCTCAGAAAAGAATCATAGTGTACAATCTTACTATGTTAACATCTTCATCAAATACAATCTGCAGTCTGTCTATATTATACAAAAATAACACCTCCTCTATGTTTTTATTAATGTATACTTGCATGTTTTATGAGACACACAAAAGACAGATGGGGAAAATTATATACAGACAGGGCAAAATGACCTAATTAAAAATATGCAAACTTCTTCTTTCTCCCTTAAACCATCCAGCAGGAGATTGTTTGCATGTCCTTTCCAGTCTCCAAAATTCAGTCTCATGGCCTCAGTACAACATACATGATTTTTATACATCTGTGGACAAAAATAGTGAAAAATATCCAAAGGAAAGCTTATGGCATTTTTAAAATTCCTTTTAAAAAAATTAGGCAATGTCTAACCATTTTTTCACCTTTCAGAGAGTGTAATTTCCTTAAATAGAAATCTAAGGTTTAAGTGAGGTTAACTAGAACAGCTGACTATATCTTGCAAAATTTCTAGCAGAATTTTGTCAAATCTCTCAAGTAATGTATCATGTACTGATAACGTGCTACACATCTGGGAATTAAATGCAAAGCTCTGGAGGTGTTCAGAAGTATAAATTATCAAATACTTCTGGACCTTTCATCACTTTCTACAGTGGCTGCCTTTTAATTTTTTCTTTTGGCGTGGGTGGCTTATACAACCAGCAGCTCAATTTTAGAAGCAAGTCCAAGACCAAGCATACAAATTGGTATCTAGTGAAATAAACTTCCACATCCTCACCTAAAAATGAGAGGCTAATTCCTGAAGTAATATTGTAGTAGTAGTAGTAGTAGTAATACTACTACTACTACTACTACTACTACTACACTATTTCTGTTCAGTTAATCTATTTTCCTCTTTTTGCAAAGAATCATATCAGATACTCCTTTGAAGCCCCTTCCAACCTGGGTTGTTTTATGATTCCCATTTTCCCCCAAATGCTGGACACACAACACAACCAACACATTCTAAAAAAAGCATCATCATTTTTTCCCCATTTAGCTTTCCCATTTGTGTTTTTACTCAATCCCAAATTCATGATATGAAAATTATTCTGAGATAGATTTAACATTTTTCTAATTTTAGTTTGCATTCATTGCTTCTCTTTCTTTCATTGTACACCTCTGATAGGAGTCTGACTCTGGCTTTTCCACACCCAGCCAGTATTTACACAGAGCAATGAGTCTGCATACCATCCACCACCCCCTACTTTCCAAATCATCTCGCCCTAAGGCTGAACAAGCCCTTTAGCTCCCTCAGCCTCCCCCCTTACATCATGGGCTTCAAGCCTTGGCCATCTTGGTGGGCCTCTGCTGGACTTGTCCCAAGGAGATGCAGTCTATCCTCTCCAGGGAGCTCCAAAGATGATGCAGAACTCCAGATGTGGTCTCACAAGCACTCACCAATCACTCATCCTGCTCTGCTGGACATGCACCTGCTAAGGCAGCTCGAAATGCCTTTGGCCTTATTCAAACAAAGAGCATCTAGAAGAACTCCCAACTCCCTTTCTGTAGAGCTGCTTTCTAGAAATTTGGCACCTGGCCAGTACTGTGGCACCAGGGTATTCCTTCTCAGAGACAGGCCCTGGTGTTTGCCTTTGGTTAACTTTCAGAGTTCTGTGATAGCTCATTTCTCCAGCATGTTGAGAATATTGTTCCTGCCCTACCTTCCAGTGCACTGACTACTTCTCTGTATTTGATAACATCCACAACTTGCTGAGAACCCCATGGTCCATGTTATTAACAAGGACACTAAATAATATCCAGTATTGCCTCATGTGGTATGACACTTGCTATTAAGTAGCAGTCAGACTGCATAGCATCTTTCCACCTTTGACCCCAATCTTCCACCCACTCTGTTGTTCATTTATCCAGTCAGAACCTCACGCATTCTACTGTATTTATATGCCTGAAGACTATGCCAAAAGCCTGGCTGAAATCAAGGTATAAAACATCGCCTTCTCTCCCCTAATCCACACTGACAGTCATTTTATCAGAGTAGGAAATCAGGTTGGTCAGTGTGATAAGTCCTTGGTAAATCCACACTGGCTGCTCACAGTGACCTTCTAGCCCTTCCTCTGTTCAGAGATGCCTCCCAGGATTTGCTGCATAATTTTTCCAGGGACAGAGGTGGGGGTGACTGGCCGGCAGTTCAGTGGATCCTTCTTGAAAATGGACATGATGTTTGCTTGTTTTTCCATCAAACAAGGTCATTGGTGACCTTCATAATTTTAATTATGTAATCATAATTTTTTTATAATGACAGAGGGCAACCCTGCAGCGACATCAGCTAGCTGCCCCAGCACCTCTAGATGCATAATGTTTGGTAAGTTGCAAGCATCCAAGTAGAGTAAGTACTCCTTAACATTCGCTTCTGTGGCCAGTGGTTCATCATCACCCTCTCTGCTAACACACTTAAGTAAACTGGGAGGCCTGAGGGCAAAACTTATTAGGGGAAAAAAATGGTGGAAAAAAAAAAAAGGGGTACTCTTAGCCTTTTCCACATCCCCCACCCCATTAAGCAGCAGGTCAATGTTTTCTTCAGCTTTGTTTTTGCTATGGATGCACTTAACAGAAGCCCTTCTTCATGCTGCTCTTAAAACTCTCTTATTAGTTTCAATTCCAGATGAATTTCTGGTTTCCTAACTCCACACCACATGCTCTGGCAGTGTTTCTATGTTCCTACTGGGTAGCTCACCCATGCTTCCAGTATTTAGTTTCTTTTCTATCTGAGGTCTGTCAGAAGCATCTTGTTCATCCATGCTGGCCTTCTGCCATACGTACTCAACTCCCTGCATAACAACATGGAGTGTTCTTGGGGTTTTAGAAAACTGTACTTGAAGATTAACCAGCTGGGCTTCTCAGATTTGCAAGGCATTTTCAATCATTCCTTGGCTTGCTCTTTGCCAGACTCAAAAAAATATTTCTTCTTGAAACTCTCCTCTGATGACTTGTTTTCTAGGCCCCTGAAAACAAATTAATTCCCTGCTGGACTCTCTCCGGTTTCTCCACATCTCTTGAGGAAGTGAGGGTGGAGGACTCTTCCCAGACATGATACTGCATACCAGGTGCAGCACCACCAAGCAGAGAAGTGAAAATATCTCCCCCTGATCTGCTAGGTGCAGTTTTAATTAGATAGTCCAATAAGTGGTTTATTTTATTCCAGTAAAAGAATGCTGTTAGCTTATAATTCAGTCTTGTATCTACCTCCCCATCATTTTCAGCAATACTGCTATTCAACAAGTCAGTTCTTGCCTGTACCAGTGTTAGTGATCAACAATGCTTCAGAAATAGCCCAGAATTTTTTGTACATATTTGAACTTTAAAAAAAAAAATTAGAAAAAATTTTAAAATATAGTCAACAAAAAGTTAAGAAAGTGTAGGCAAAGAATATAACAGCATTAGCCACTGGTAACTTACTTCAAAGAAATCAAATGGTGCAAAAATAAAAAAGTGAAATGTAAGAAGTACCACATGTATGGCTAACTTAAATTCTCCTCTGTGTGGCAAAATTCCCATATTAAGTTACGCAAAACATTTCACGCAAGTCTTCCATGGACAATCATTGACTGATTGTCCTGATACTCACTGCAGGACTGCTGATCTGATTTTCAGTGTTTTAAATATGCCTGCAGCACCAGTCAGCAAGATCCTGGCTTTGAATGTAGAAATTGATAGACTGTGGTAATCTTGTTGCTGAACAAAATGCTGGCTACCTCATCTCCAGAAAATAAGTTCGTTCCTTCCTTCCTTCCCCTTGTGCTATATTACAGGAAGTGTCTGCCCTAAAGATACACAAATTGCATCAAGGTCATGTTGCAGAACATTTTCTTGAAATTTTAATAACAACAAAATAACCGTGAATTTTTTTGTGTGGTCTCTTAATTTGTTGAAGCAGCAGAACTATTTCCCCTACAATTTTCTAAAAGTTATTAGCCGGACAGACATTAAGATTTAATTCCAAATATTTGCCATTAAAAGCAGCTGCAGTCAAAAAAAATCTGGCCATGAAAAGAGGCAATTTTAACCAGTATTACCATATAACAAATATGTCTCTTTTAGCAAGTTCTGACCTTCCTACAATATTTCACTTCTGGAAAGGAGCAAAAGATTAAAATGAAAAAGTGGAAGAAGTGCTGCTCCTCACCTCATTTTGATGAGATCTCAAGACTCTCAAATTTCAAATTTTCAAATCTGTAATTTTGTACTTGAAAAGACCGGGACAGTTTCAAGAATTAGGTAACTGGTTTTAATGCAAAATTATACTTCTGGGCAGGTTTGTACACAAGCAACACATGTCCTTTCTCTTTTGAAAGAGATGCCAATACAAAAATTCCCTTGTCACATTATATAACTCAGAAATTGGATATGCAATTCAAGTACCCTTTATGTAGATACTGGACAGCTGGAAAAAAAGGATGTTGAGACTGCAAAGGGTTAGAATGAAACTTTTTGTTTGTTTCTTTGGGTATATTTTTGTTTTCTCTTCTACCTTGGAGTGAGTGAGACTGGGTTTGCCAGGAGCACCTACTAAAAGAACTTCCCACCAAAACAAACTCTACACAGCCGTAATTTTACACATCTAACTCATGATTGAACTGAATTAAGAGAAAAAGGCATCTGAACATGCATTGCTTCTCATTCCTTTTCTATGGAATAGCTGAATTCATTTCTAGGGTTATTTATGTCTGTTACCTTGTATTTGGTTAGTATGTTTTCCACTTTCAAAATATTAGGCCACTAACAATTACAGGTTATCTAATTCTCTAGCAGATACAGCCGTACATTACTTCAGACAACTGGACAACAATAATTTAGAGAACTTTGATCACATGAAAAATTTTCTCAAGCTTTATTTCAGGCCCTATTCTGAAGAAGACAGCCCAGAAGACGCTTGCATGCTACCAAAGTACCTACAAAGCCCAACAAGTGTAGCACAGCTTCCACTGTCTCCCCAGGACCCATCAGGCACTCGAGCACACAGGGATCTACCCTTGAACCATTAGGTCCAACAGGGAGCTGTATGCACAAGCTGACTGCTGGTTTCTAGGCTCTGCTCAAAGGGCTGTTTCAGAGCTTTCCTTCATCCCCAAGTGCCCAACTTACTCAGTGGGAAGAAATGCAAATCTTGATTCTCTGCAACCAAGCAGGCTTGCCCTACTTCCCAAGTGAACGTTCTGTGTATGCTGCTGATTTACTGTGCCCTCTAACCCACGCTTTATAAAAGAGCAAAGAAAGTAATCTATACAGTTGACTGTCACCCCGACTCCCAAATTACTTTTTCCTTACAAGTCCCATAAAAGCCAAGGATCTGATTTGAGTTTGCAAATTCCATTCAGGGAGTCAGATGCTTAAAAGTTGCATTCAGAAACAAAGCATAAGTAAAACCAAACACATTTTTAATCAAAAATGTTTTTAAAAGGTAACTATTTAAGCTAAGTAACACAGTAGACTTCCTCCTCAATAATTGAATGAGTATTTGAAAACAAAACAAAACAAAAAAACTTCGAAAGCTACAGACAATTCAATTCTGCATTTAATATATAGCTTTACAAGGAAAAGGTATAGTTAAAAGCCTAGTAAAATTTCATTTACAATTAAAATATAAAATATTGCAGTGATTTCCTTTTCCATTCCTTCTTACCAAAGTGTATTAAATAATTACAGACCTAGTGATAACCTGGCTCTGCCACTCAAAGCTAAGAACCACCCTCCATTTAAAGATTCATGAAATATGCCACCATGGATACATTAATTTTTGTCATAATTAAACTATAGCTACTGAGCTAAATTCTGCTAGAATTCATCTGTGCTTCTATGGCTTCTAATAAGAGCTTAGAAGTCTTATTGTAAGAATCTAAAATGAAATGCTTTCTTCGTTCTATTCATGGATCTGATGTCCTTGACAGAAGTTGGCCCTAGTAAGTTACACACCACCCAGTTGAGTTTTCTGTCCATGCCAAAATTCAGCAACAAAAGAAAGTTTTGAAAGTTCACTTGTTTGATTCCAAGCCAAGCAGGAGACAAATGCCTCACAGACACAAAAAGAACAAAGACAAAGGAAAAAACTTGTCTCAAAAACAGAAACAGCCAATAAAAGAATGAATATAATTCATCAGAATGATACAAATAATTAAGCAAATAAATACAAAGCCCTCATGACATACAACAATGAAAATAAATCTTAAAATAGGTTGCTAAAATGGCATTTTTGTAACTCCACTCATGGCAGAGTTTCCAACATCTTCTTTCCAGCTCCTCTCTGTAACAATACATGGTAGCATACTGGGAAAAAATTCTAATTAATCATTACAAGTAATCATTAGTCCTTAACTTTCTCTACATTTACAGGATGGATTGTGAAAAATTATTCATAGTGCACTACCAGATAATAAAATTTCACCTTCTTTGCTACATTGGATCACTTTAAACTGAAAGAACATCCCCAAAATGCAATCACAAGTTTTTTTTCATGAAGACTAGCCATACGTTTTTTGTCTTGCACTGTGTAATCAGTGCTCTACAAATTTTTCTTTCTTCAATGTAACAATGCAAAAATACATTCTTACATCAATACTATCAGTATTGATTCTTACTGAATCTAAAATAATCGATGTTGTGATTGCTTTGCTTTAATTGTTTTGGAAATGTGCAATGTATTTATATACATGGTCCTTAATATACTTATAATTTATTGACTTTTCAATTTATAATTGCACTGCAAAACCTTATAAAATTAGATAAGGATCTTGAAAGTAGAGTAAGATGCTTTGTATGTGTGTATATAACATTCTTAGCATAAATTTACAGCAGTTTTTTATACTTTGATTTCCACATCTAGATATTTCCCCTCTGCAGTAAAGAACTTTCACACTAATAAAATTGAAGAGAATACAAGGACAGACTATCTTAACATAAAAGTGTATGAATTTTATCAGGAGCATTGTTACCTGTACTGTGAAAAAATACGGTAGCAAAAAATGAATTAGGAATCACATTATCTAAACAAGCACAAAAAAAAAGGAAAAGGAACCAAAAAACTCCAAGTGTTGAAAGAAACTTTTATCAATCCCTTGGAATGTGTTTTGCTATTTGGACTATTTTAGTCACTAAAAAGATTTATAATGGCAAACATGCTGGAACTTCATGAGATTCTGTTCCAGGCTGGGAAAGAGAAACAAATACTGTAAAATACTTTAAGCATTTTTCAGACACAGTTCTGTTAAATAAAAAAAATATAAAAACAAAAAAATGCCACCAAGAAACAGTCAAAGGCTTCTCCATTCTCAATACGAAAACCAAACATTTTTACTTTTAAATTTAATGGGACACTGCCAGTAGCATGATTTACAAATAGGCTTGATACTCCAGGGTTACTAGCAAGGAAACTCATCTTAATAGAAGCAAAATCAGCACGGTCAAACACTACTTAGTGTTTAGATAATTTATGGGTATGTGCCTTCCATTAGTCTAAGTATGCCAGACCCTTGGAATAATCTAATAGCCTGGTGTTTTAAAATGAGGACAACTATTTTTAGCATTGCAGAAATGGAGCGGAATGTTCAACAATGTACTGTCAGTGGGCTTGAGCAGCATCCTCTCCTGTGGAGCACGTACCCAGCCAGTGCAGAGCCACCAGCAGGGGCAGAGTTTGCCTTGAACAGATAAACTCCACACCAATTACAGTCCATTATAAGGCACTTTTCTTAGCCTACTGGAATATTTCCTTGTTTATTTAAACAGACTCATGTTAATGGTTAGGATCACCTGAGATAATATTAGTTACGTTAAAATTTATTTAAAAGATATTTATTAAAACTTGCCCCATTAATTTCCTGGATTAGTTGTGTCAAGAAGTTTCTGCTGAACATTATGAAATTTTGGCTTCACTGCACCTACCAAGCCATTCCCTCTTGGTTTCTGCTGAGCTACCAGCACATCCCGAGTTCTTGCTCAGAGCTATCCTTGTTGCAAACTTGATCCATAAGAGCAAGAACAAAATGCTCCCTTAAAATGACCCCATGAGGAAGGGCTTTTGACAGGCAAACAGCTCATTTCCTTTGCTCTGTCCTGCTCTCACAGCAGCCCCAGTGGAGCAGATACAGCAAGGGGGTCAGGGCAGGTTAGTGGGATCATATTAAGTAACTGCTCAAGAGAAGGGCAAATAACAATAACCCTGCTCATTGCATATTTCTTATATTGCATATACCTTATTTGCATATTAGAACATTGAGTTCAGAAGGCACCAATTTTTCCTAATTCCCATCACTTCCTCTAACTCATTTTTGGGACAAGACTCACTTTCCTATTCATTCAGGCAACTGGATGTTAATATACTCTAAATTAAATTACACTTGAAAATCTAAGTTTTGGTGCTTTGTATTCAGGCTAAAGAATCAGCAGTTTCAGACAGCTCAGAGTGTCAGAGAACATGGCCACAGGACTCTTTACTTCAGACTGCACTCTCTTTAGTTGGCATTTTTTCCTTTTTATTTACTATGAACATGTCTCAAGAAGCATGCAACTCACACACTACCTATATTTAAAAACATAAAGCATATTTTCATACATAAAGTACACAAGTCAATAGTTTGTTCCTATATTTTCCCCCCACAAATTATTTCTACCCAACAGATGAGGTCAAAGAAGTTGTTCTGAAAAACCAAAGATGAAAGGAGCACTCCATTTATTGCCATGCACAACTACAGCCAGGTATACTGCCTATTTTTTTTTCCTTTTTTTCTTTGGTAATAAACTGACTGAGGTCTTTGGGACATATGTCAAGGACCGGTTTCTGTGCGATCAAAACAGTATCAGCAGAAGCAAAGCCTCTGCTATCAGTAGGTCTTCTTTCTGCCTTTGGCAATTACAAGTGTTATTCACTGCTAGTGCATGTCCTTGAAGAGGTGACAACTTAAAAATGCAGTGCAGACAGAAATTAAACATGGGATGGATAACAATCCAGTTCATTTGACCTACAACATCATACACAGAATATTAAAAAAATGCAAATAAAATTCACAAGAACATGTTCCATAGAGTAGAGAGAATATGCAAATAGGCTTCTGGATGAAAAAAAAATCACAAAGATTTATAAATTATTACAGATGAACAGTTTAAAAAATTAAGTCCAGCCAGTTGGATATTTCCATTATCTGAAGCAACACAGTTGAAAAAAGTTCGAAGCAATCTTATACTCGTGAAGACTTGATAGTTTATTGCAACTATGTTTTTTCCCTTACAGCAGATCTGTCAAAAGGAAAATTGCCTGACCTAAATATCACCTATTAATTTATTGTTAATCCAACCATAATATAGTGTTAAAGCAAGTCCAAATCCTATTAAAGTTTCAACAGAACTGGAAAGTAATCTAATTGGCCTTGCTCAAATAATATTTGAAATGCAATAATGCTAAATGTATGTTAAAAAACATTATTCAATATGAACATATTGCTGAGGTCTTTAAAAAATATATGATATATTATGAATATTATACTGAACATAATAGTTGGGCCCCCAGGTTTATATTAGGAATGTAAACAGCATTGCTTAACCTGTTACATCTCAGAAGCTATTACTAATATTATAAGATTATTATAAGTATTATAGTTTTCATCATCATCACTATCCAGTTCCACAATCTGAAGATTCAGGAGGCAGATTCTCAGCTGGTACAAATGGAAGTCTACACTAAAAAAAGTCAGTCCCACAGACCATTGAATATTAACTTCAATGTTTAACCACAGAGATATGGAATGCAAAAAGGCAATAGAAAAAGTAATAATTTAGGGTGAATCAGAAATAAATAGAACTGCATATAGACTGAAATTTCTAATCTGAGAACTAAGTCATATCAGCATTTTTCCTGAAATGCCATTTTGTTGGTGTGCTTGTAGCTGCAAACCTCTTCTCAACCACTGATAAATAAAACAGTTCAAGGTACAGTTTCCAGATCTATAGTTACACATAGACTTTTATAAGGCTTTTCCAAGAAATGTCTCTCCTCCCATCCAAAACACTGCTTTTTGATATTTTACTGTGTTTTAGAGACAGATTAAGAGGATATACCAACCACATATCTAGTACTCCAACTCACCTAGACTGACCTGGGAACCTGGGGATCAGCAGGTCTACTGTCAGCACAGGAGCCCTGGAGCGGCCCCCAAAAGGTAAGTCTGCAGCTCCATAAATTCTGAGCACCTCTGTGGGTAATGACAACACCTCAGCCTGGTAGGGTTGTAATTTTCCCTTCCAGGCCTTTTCTTAACGTTTTTGAGGCTTATTAGTTCACTCTGCATACCATGTCTGGGATGCCAGACAGAAAGCAACTTGTTCCCTATCTGAGGGACACAAGCTTTTTGCATGAGTTTTTAACCATCCTCTCATTAAAGCCTAATGCTTATTTAAAGAATCAACAATACTCTGACAGCCATTTTCTCCAGCTGCATTCCTTTCTCATTCTTCTGTGTACAGTGAGAAAGTAGTACAGTACAGTATATTCTAGAGGGTGGTATTTCTTCTGGCTATTTGACAACACTGGCAGTATAAACCTGTCACTGCAGAAAGTCATGCATTTTTCTTAATAGATCTTGAAGTCTTACCTTCTTCCAATTCATGGACTTGATACCAGAAGACAAAAATGTTTAGACCAAAGTATGGAGAAATGGGGTGGGGAAGACAAACTGGCCACAGTCACTCTTACATTACACATCCTACCTGCTTGGATTTCCATGAATCAAAGATGATTGTCAAAATCTACTCTTCTATTTTCACTGCTGCCTTTGCTAGCAGAGTTGCTATCGTGGCACTGACTAACAAATGCCATTAAAACAAAACAAATTTCCTCCCACCCCCCAGACTGCCAGTGAGACAATCTCTCTCCAATTATGCTATGTTCTTTAATGCAGCTTACAACAAAATTTCAAAAAATCATTAAGTAATAGCACTGTACACATTCTACACAATTCCCATCTGTTAAATTTCTCACCCTTGTTTTTCCCTCATGGCCTTGAGTGCACCTCTATCACCACCATGTTCCACTGGACAGTTCTTTTACTCCAGATTTGTGCTACTCCAAGAAAGTCCTGCAACCTTGTCATGTTATGGGAAGACACATCAATACAGAGTATAATGGCCACAGACCAGAAGTCTGGCACTCTCCTTCCATTCATACTTTTAAAGTGAATTTTCATTCTGCGAGGTGGATAGCTAAATAATTATTTCTTGAGATATTATTGTCAATAGCTAAAAAAATAAGCTGTGCATCTTCCATGTGTAAAGGTAACAGGTTACAACTATTAAATAAAGTCAATTATGAATTAATTTCTCCTATTTAGAGTCTTATTTCAAAGTAAGATCGTGTTATGTTCATGTGTGTGGGACAACCAGAAGAACTGTCTTTCACAATAGAAAGGGAGCATAGTGAAAGGGATGTTAATTCTGAAGAAAAAGCATTAACTGACTGGCTTCTCAGTATCTGTAAAAAAAAAAAAAAAAAAAAATCTATCTTGTGTGAGGTGCTTGTTAAACGCAAATCAAACACCTGTCACCCAGCTGGGCCACGTGTGTCACTGCTGAGCCATCTGCAGGAGCACATCCCGTGCCAGTTGCTTTACTTAGTGTGGCCTGGGAACAAGAATCCATTAGACAAAAAGTCAACAGTGGAATTAACAGCACTTTTTCTTTTAGTGCCCTTCCACTTACTTGTTTGACTTGTGTTTCTATTTTTGGGAGCCTCATGCCAGAGCAACAGTGCTGACTGCTGATTAGACAAGACTTGGCCCAGCCTCAGCATGTCACATTGATTTAATCGGTTCAGACTTGAAACATGCAGTATGGATCTTAGGTGTTTATAAATACGGGCTAGCAGTGAGAGCTAAAAGAATAAAAATACATTCTGGTTTGCAATACCTATGAATGAATACCTATACCAATAAAATTGAGTTTTTATTACCAACAATTTGGTATCTGTGAATTTTAAAAAGCAATTTACATTGAATTTGGAATATAAAATGTATACTACAATTTCAGTGGGTTTGGGGGCAAGAAATATATTCATTTACATTAAAAATGTACATATGAGCTGCATTTATTTAAATTTTAGTAACATAACTCGCCCACTAAAAAAGAGAAAAGGAGTCTTAACAGCCCACAAGTCACAGCAACCAACAGTATTATCTAAAACTTCTGTATAATTTTTACTAGATATAAAATTTCTACTATATGAAGCAAATATTAAAAAAAAAAAGAATAATGTGCTACTCATAATAGGAGTTATTATCCAGGCAGAAAATAATCTTATATATAATTTAAATGAAGCACAGTAACACAAGTTATTCATAATTATCCTAATATAGGCCAGTGATTCATTAGATGAAAAGACCTAGTATTCTGTGAAGTTCAGTACCTAGTGCCTTAAAAGAAGACAAACAAACCTAAGCAAAATGTGTCAGACAAGATGTACAATGTGGCAGTACAGTAAGAAAGTTCCTTCCTCCCCAATTAGTCCATTTCCTGCAACACACTGCTGCCAACTTTCGCAGTGCAATAATGGGTAATTAAAGCTCTGCATTCTGATGAACATGGAAAGTTCAGAATATCAATTTCAAAACCTACAGTCTCTAGCCTTCAAAAATTAAGGGAAAAAACCCAGAAGATTCAAATCTATGTGCCACAGAAACTTTCCAGAAAGAATCCAATAAATACCATTTATGAACAATTGAAGAAGGATCCTCAAGCCTCCCCCCTGCCCTTTCAAGCTCCGTAAGGTCCTGACTGAGGCTTTTCAAACACAGTTAAGAACCCCAGAGCCAGGCAGACTCACAGCTAGAGTATTCATGACTCTCTGATTAAGGAACAAAGGGCTGCATTTAATGACTGCATTATTTAACAACCACATTACGTTTTACTTCCACGTTACATAACAGGCTAACAAAGGCCTGCCCTGCATAGCACTCTGCCACGCTCTGCTTTGCTCCCAGCACTCCAGACCCCTCGAAAATGAACGGTGACCTTTGGTGGCTTCGGCCACACCTCACCTCACATCACGAAGGCGGCTCCAGGCCCCCATGACCAGCCACGCTCTGCTGGTTATTGCAGTTCCAATGCAAACTCCAGAGGGTACATATGCCTCCTACTCTTAACTCACCAGTGTCACTTGCCTGCAGGAGACCACGGCTTTGATGCCAAGCAATACAAGAAGTAATGTCTGGCTCCAAAATCACATTTGTACTTTTGTTCTACTGAGACCTATTAATCTGATTTTGAGGGAACCCATGAGAGCACAGAAGACAATGCCGTAACACTCCTCAGATGGGACTCAAGCACATTTCTATTCCTTCAAAAAGCAATGTTTCTTTATTAAAAAACGAAGTCTTTGCTCACCAACACTTAGAGCAGTCACCAGCCCCATTCCCTCCAGAATGGAAATAACAGCCAAGCAGTGTCACTGCACGGCAGGTAATTTGATTCCACAGAGCTTTCTCTTGAGAACCAAACTGAACTGCTGCCGTTTAGCTTTAGGAATTGAAAAACCAGGGAGCTCAACAGTTCCTGGAGTTGTGAACAGCAAAAATTACCTAATAAGGCAAAAATAAGTCAGCACAGCAGACAGCTCTCTGGAATCAAATTTATGATCAAAGGCTATTCAAAACACTTTCTTGTAATGCTAAGGAGAGAGCAAGAGCAAGCAGGCAAGAACCATACATGCTGAAGCAATGAAACAAATTTTGGAAAACATAATGATCTAAAGTTTATTTTCAAAGTAAGAAAATTTATTTTATTTTCAAGCATATCTATGTATCACAAATCTAATGAGACCTACTATTTCCATATGCCCACATCTCTTAAAATCAGATGTATATTAATTTTACACTAAGATATCGCTGAAAACATAAAAAGAATACAAAACTTGTAGAAAATTCGTTGCTGCAATAGATGGCTTCCAACTTCTTGATTTAACGTCACCAGCAATTCTCAAGCTCAAGGCTTCAAACATAGGGGTAATAAAGTTTCCACTTTAGACCACCCTACTGCAGCTTAAGACTCTCTTAGTTTGCAAAGATTTCTGTTATCAAATATTTTTCCTATGTTACTTATTATGTTATTTTGTTTCTGTTAGAGACTCCAGAGCAAAGCAGGACAAGGGGCTTTCAAAAGTTGTATAACTGACAAAATTTATATCCACACATGATCTAAGAATAGTGAAATATAAATGATTAGCAGTGATAGGAGCTCATAAATTGCATGGCACTGAATAAAAGACAGATAAACTGAGTGACATGGCTTTAAACAGCACCTATCCAGTGCTCCACATGCATTTTGGAAGTTTTCTCAAAGATGCTGATGAGCTACTTCAGAAATATCCTGATCCCTGTCAAGGATCTGTACAGGACATGAAATGTGGAAGGCAGTATGTCCAGAGATCTTTTGAGACAGCTGCAAGGAAAAGACTGCATTACAGAAAAGTCAACACCAACGTCTCCTCAGATTTGTACATTTACATGAGTGATTAATTCTCCAGAAGCATATGCTGAACTGGCACAACAGGACAAATATCCACGGCTCTTGTGCAAAGTCAAACATGCCCTGTAAAATTCTAGAGATTGGGGGGTCTAGCTGGAGCAATGGGGAAAGCAGATCAATGATAACAAGGATGTCCACGATGATGCTTTGATTTGGATGTACATTTAACAAGTTTCCAGTTGTGGATTTCATGACACAGCTGGCTCTGAAGCTCTGACCCTGTAGTAACTCAGTATGGAGACAGGTATTAAAAACATCTCTGAAAGCATTTTGAAGTCGCATGCTACACGAGCATGTTTTTTGGTTTTTTTTTTTNGGATTTTTTTTTTTTAATTTTAAGTTCATGTATATAAATTAAATCATGTTGGAAAACAAAGCACTGGACATTTCTAAGCCATGTTTCATATTGAAAAACTAATCTTAGAATGCAGCCATTTTCAAACTCATTTTGTCAGGTACCACTAAGGGAAAGGAGAGCTCTTCCCACCAGGCAATGCAAAGTGGAAGCTGTCTTGATAGCATTCATACCACAAATGGTATCTATATCACATTTTGAATGGCCTTCTACTAATTATTTCCTTACCGATTCCAAATATAAAGAGAACCCTATACCAAAAGGAAAATCAAATTTATCACAACTGAAATCACCAGAGTTTAGTCTCCCAAGTTAGTTAAAACTGAAGACAGCACAGTGATATTGGACTTGAGAAAACTGAAGTTTCAATAACCATAGGACACAGTTAAATTAAGAAAAACAATACTACAAGCAGCATTATTTATTCTAGTACTATTATCTTCTAGCTTCCAAAATATGTGAGCTCATGTACATTTTGTTGAATCATCATCACAAATACATGTGCTTGAAAAAAGAAGGACTAATCCTTTTACAGATAACGGGCTGAGCAGTTTAATGTAAAACTCATGTCATGTAAATCTCATTTTCAATATTCGAAGTACAAACAGCACTCATACAGTTGGTAGAGCTCTTGAAAAGCACTTAGTTTTTTTCTCTGCTCTGACTTTAATCTCCATCACATTTTACATGTGATTTTACATGATCTCCATAATTATGAATTGTATTCTATGAATTGTATACTATGAATCATAAAAAAGCAATTACATTAGAGGTTTGGATAAAGGAAAATGGACAAACCCAGTTTAATTGATAATCTTCTGAATATAAATGTAAGTTGTGTAGAAAGAAATATTTTTTGATTTAGATAAGCATTTATTTCACTTTTTAGTCTAAACTATTTTATTAATATACTGCAGGAGTAACAAACGCACAGCTTATTGAACATCTCACTGCTTCAAGCTTACATGCAAGACCAGCTATTTCAAAAAGCTTACTCAATATATTTAATATTTTAGGTATAGTGTTCATAATCTAAATTGCAGAAAATCTATGCAAAAAAAGGAAAACAATGATGTCAAGCCATTTAAAAGTCAAATATTCAAAGTGAATGTTGTCACAAGTATTTCACAAAATGTAATTTAAGAAATAGATACATCATCTCCATCACTATGAATTGTATACTGTGAATTGTATACTCTGAATCATAAGAAAGCAATTACTATAGAAATTTGGATAAAGGGGAATGGACAAACCCAGTTTAGTTCAGTAAATCTGAATTTTCTGAATTATCTTGCTATCTACATAAGAAAAAATAATTTCCTAATGGAAAAATTATAAAAATTTGGAAATGTGAGGAACAGAACCTTCCTTACCTTGAGTCTATTGACCCTTATTGCCATCAGCACATTCACAGAAGGATGAGGCTTTTCTGGCTAGCAGGACTCCTGACACACATAAGCCATAGAATCATTAATGTTGGAGAAGACCTCTAGGATTGAGTCCAAACATTAACCTAACACTGATATCTCCATCACTAAACCATGTCACCAAATGCCACATTTTTGGAATACTTAAAGGGATGTTGACTCAAAGCACTTCCCTGGACAGCCTATTCCAATCAATGCGTGGTCACCCTTTTGGTAAAGAAGTTTTTCCTAATATGCATTCTCCTGGTGTGATTTGAGGCCATTTCCTCTTCTCCTGTCACTTGTTACCTGGGAGAAGAGACCAACACTCACTACAGTCTCCTCTGAGGTACTTGGAGGGAGTCATAAGGTCCCCAATTCCCCAAGAGGCTTAATACTTCGTATTAAAGTACCAGCTACAGGCAACAGCTTATTTCTCAGAACCAGGAACTCTCCTGCTAAACCTCTTAAGTACACAGAGATTGCCTACCCCCTAAAACGTGTATGCCAAAATGGCTGAGAAATTCACCTTGACTGTCAAGGCATCACAGACAGCAAAAAATAACCCCATAACCCAAACGGGACTCCATCATTTCACATCCAGAACTTAAATAAACTTTCAATTTGGAGTTTTGTTGCCATGGCATTATAAAGCCAGAAGAAAATAGAATGAAAGGACTTGACTTAGTTGGTTGAGTGACACAGGAACTGCAGGAAAAAGAAAAGTCTCAACTATACAGAGGAAAATTAAACACAGCTTGTTCAAGTTTACATGAGAAAAGTCATGAAGTAAAGTAAAAAATGAACTCTCTGTGAGAACACTGAGATCAGGTGGTTGGTAGAATTTCTGTCCCCACCTTATCTTCATTTTTAAGACCTGAGGACTTGATCTTCCAATCATGGCTCAAAGTTACTGTCAGACTGTTTGGAAAGCCTGGAAATACACCATAAAGGGAGGATTATAGGAAGGCTTGGGTTGAAACAGATCTTGACCATCATCTAGTTCCTACCCCACTGCCCCAGGCAGGGATGCCCTCCATTAGACCAGGTTGCTCAGGACCCCATGCAACCTGATCTTAAACAGTTCCAGGAATACTGCGTTTACAACTTCTCTGGGCAACCTGTTCCAGCGCCTCACCACCCTCTGAGTAAAGAATTTCTTCCTGACACGTTATCTAGAGCTCTCATATTTCTCATAGCTCAGTAGCTCAGAGCTCTCATAGTTTAAAACCATTCCCCCTTGTCCTATCATTATCTGCCTGTGTAAAAGGTATCTCTCTCTTTTTTTAATAAGCCCCCTGTAAGTAGTAGAAGAATCCCTCACAAGATGTGCTTTGTGCAGAGACCCAACACAAAACACATGCCAGGGAAATCTGTAACAATCCCCCAGTGGGTGCTATGGAAAGGACCTGCACACATTCAACCTGTATGGAAGTAATATGATTTTATGACTTTAATTATGGAGAAATCTGTGGGTTACACCAACAGGAATGTTGATTCTCCATTTCAGTAGTACAGGAATACTAGGAAAATACTGAAACTTTTAAAAATATAAATACTTTACAGTGATGTATTGACCTTGCTCAGGTTATGCCAGTGATGCAACCCTGTACACAATGGTGAAGACCATTCTTAATGGCTGAGCGATCAGTTTTTGTTGCCATAATGAGTCTAACTGCTGGATCAGGATTGGTTAATTTCTGAAGCAGATAGGTGACAGCCATAATATATCTTAAGGCAGTCTAGTCACCCCAAACTCCTACTTCAGGGACAGATTTAATTTCTCGTGCTGTAACCAGCACTCTGGCTACAATCCAGTTATACTAAATGGCTTCAGAGGTGTATCCAGAGGCAATTTCACTTGCTAATCACCAAAAAGTAAGCCAACACATTTCTTTTGTACTCACAGCCTTTGCTGAATATTGCCAGAAGGACAGAGCCTAAGGTTTCACACACACAGGGATTCTGATTAGCCACAACTTCCAGTTGTTTTTGTACTGTGGTGTGACAGATGCCTTGAAGAAGTGTGCCCAGAAGGCTGAGCTACAAATCAGTCTCGATTTCAGGGAAGAGATTGTGCCACTGTATTCCATCTCTTCTGATAGCCAAAAAAGGAAGCAAATTTCCCTCCAAGGGAAGTCTACTACTCTCTTATTTTAGCATTATAAACAAATACCTCAAAATATCTCCTCTGATAATCTCAAGAGTTTTTCCTGTTGCCCAAAGTAGGTTTTACTATTTAAAAGAAAAATCTCTTAAGACAGTTTCCTGAAAAGTGATGAAGGAACTAGACAGGTGGGCATCAAATAGACAGTCACATATGTAATGGTGATGAATATCTACTGTGTTGTGACTTTGGGGACCCAAGGTAGGGCTCTACAGGCTATGCATTAGATTCTTGATTCTCTAGATTGGCCATAAGCACCATGACACTGATTTCTTTTAACCCAAAGGCAGATGAGACAACAGGCACCTTGTGGTGTGCCATCAGTCAATCAAAACCTCAATTTTTACTTTGGTAGCTTACAAGAACTGCATTAGAAAAATCCACAAAACTGCCGAATTATGGCTAGAATATTCCTCTGTTTTCTTTAGGGTGTTAAGGCTATCCTTATATTAACCTAGAGTCACCAAGCCTTAAACTCTGCTATCTATATTAGCCTTCAGCAGATTCAACCTCTTAATTGGCAAGAGCCTCCTAGACCATTTACTTGTGCACCTATTAGCTAACAGACTGTGGAAAAACCACTGCAGCATTTCAGTGAATAGGAAATTTTGTTAGTGACAATATGGCCTGAAGGTGACACAAGGCAAAGTGTTACATCTGAAAACAGACTGAACAATTTTACCACTTAAGGTACTTGAAAGTCAAGGCCATATATGAAACCATACAGATGTCTCACCATTTATGCACATCTTGAAAATTAAGTATATGAGCATCAGGCACTGTTCTGGGAGATTCTGCTGTTAAGATTCTCTCAAGTAATAAAGTCCATTGCATAGTATTATTTTTAGTTTTTTACTACGTCAGGTATGTTCAAGATAATAAATCCAAAGAAACAGGACTTTCAACAGCCAAGTTTATCTCATTCTAAGATAAACATCTAAAATAGGACAAACGAACTGATACTGTTGCTTGTGCATAACACCCTGAGTAAAATCTATTGCTTATTTATTCTCTGAAACTTTTCCCAGGGAATGAAGTATAAGCAAAGGAGTATTGCAGTGGATAGGTTTTGGGAGTATTATCAAAAGCACCTCTGTTCTTTGAAGCCTCATACTTCAGTTAAATTTTTTTTAAAGTATATTTTTTTTCCTTCTTTCTCTTTCTAACTAGTGACTCAGGGGCACATCTGCACAAAGCTCAGAAATACACAGTGCATAAGAAAAGTCATACTAAGAAATAGATAACGTGTGCTGAAGGCTTTAAGGGGATACACAAAAAGCAGTAGCTCCTCAGAATGCTCTCCCAGCACTGCACAGTCTGCACCTCAATATCCTGAAATGTAGGAGATGCCCTCACAAAACAGTGCTTAGATCATTTTTATCATGGGTTACGTTGAGTTGCAAGGGACTCATTAGAATCTTCAATTTCAATTCCTGGCCCCGCACAGAACACCCCAAGAATCCCACCCTGAACCTGAGGGTGTTGGCCAAACCTGTCAGACAGGTTTGGTGCTACTCCTGCACTTCATTGTCTTTATGCACAATATTAGCATCTGGAAAACCACACATAAGGAAGCACAAAAATAAAAGATTCTACAAATGTATATAGTTCTTGGCGCATCACCTGGGAGAGAATGCGTTAGCACCTTTCAGAACAGAAGGAAAATAAGAAGCTGGATCTCAGTTTCTTCATCTAGCTATGCATGTACAAAATACGTGGCTTTCTTTTTTATTTCAGATTTTAAGCTTTGACAGTTTCATATTTCATGGTAAGTCATTTTTAAATTGCAGCAATGGTATTTATATAGGCTGAGTTTAATAAGTTGTAATGCTAAGAAAAAATACAATGTCTGGATATTAAATAAGATCTGTCTTTTGAGCTTCATGTAAACTAACAGGAGCTTTGGGATTTGGCCTGACAATGAATTTGCAAGGCACTTAGCAAAAAAACCCAAACAATATTAACCATGGAAACCGTAATAATAATAACTTGGACTGAAAAGCAATGTAGCCTGGTAAGTTTAAAGCAAGATAACATCATAGTAGGAGCTAGAGAAAGAGCCAAGGGAAAACACAGCTTCATTCTAGATCAATCTCAATCTACAATGCTTTACAATAACTCTTTCCATTAATTCATATCTAAGAGCACAGTAAAGTAAAACACTGTCTATCTAGATCAAAACAAAGGTTTCTCCACTCAATTACAGGACTACAATTGTGGCAACAACAGATGTCTACAGAAAAATGTAACAACAGGGCAGCCATAAAGGCTTCTTCTTTGGCTTTCCCAGATTCCAGCCTCTTGAAGTACAAGCAGACTGACACACTCCATGGAATTTTACTTCATTAATTTTCTAATACATTTTCAGACTTTTCAAGGTCTGTGGTAGTGTCCAAACTGTAATATTTAACAGGAAGAATGGGCCCTTTCTATCCTTTTTGAACCTGTTTGATGCTCTAACTCACACAATAAAGAATAAAAGAAATTAATAAATCTTTTCTGCTTCATTCAGGACTGCACAGAGAACAGAACATGGCATGCTTTTTCTTAATTGTGCCTTTTTCAGATTGAAGTCCACATCGTCACACTTTAATTGGAAGTTGTCTGGTCCTCTTGATCGCTCTTGATGCCTCTGAAACTTTTCTGGTATTATTAGATTCACATTGAGATGTGAGAACCAAAACTGTATACGTAATTCAAGTTGCAGCATAATACAGATGGATTCATTAAAAATGGAGACATTAAAACACTTTTGCTTTGCTCCCTATTCTCTTCCTATTAATTCCTAAATACTGTTTATTTATTTGACTAGTATTAAGCAGTGAGCCCATGTTTTCATTGACCTGTAGTTCCAAGATCACTTTCCTGAATAGTAATAGCTAGTCTGGCATGAAATGCATAATGCTTCCTTTGTTTTCCTCTTCAAATGCATCACTTGCCTATTGCTTTCTCTGAGTTTTACATACTGCTTGGCAATTCAGCTCTTCAATGTTGCAAACTCCTTTGAACATCTTTTCATCCTATTCTTCATTTTTCTACCAATATAACTCAATATCAGCAACAAATACCTTGATTTTTACTCTTAACTTTGCTAATATACATCTACGTCCCATTTAAAAAAAATATCACAATTTGAAACAGAACTGGTAAGTAAAAATAAAATAAAGTTTCATAATTTTATGTCCTGCAAACCCACAGTTTTTAAGGCTGACAGCAACAAACTGTTTCCTCAGTGTTATAAGGGCTGTCTCTATACTGAAGATGCTAGATATTAGACTTACCGACTTCCTCCAATACAGGTGGGTAGCACTGAACCCAGGAAGTGCACACAACTGTCTTACTTTGCACACTAACAGTCTGAAATGAAGTGAAACTTATCCTTGAATACACCAGTAGGCTGGCATGCCTTCTCAGCCATGACTATTCCAAATCTTTAAGAAGTCAGTGGTGTTCATCTCAAGCTCTACCAAGCAGACTGGTGAGTGCACAGCAGCTCTTTATCTAAGTTTGCAGACTACAAACTGGGCAAGTGAGAAAAGTAGCTTCCTTTAGCTCTGTATATAACCTCCACTTCTTGGGAGAAAAAACCCACCAAACACGCACACAGAGAATGCTATGGATGCTGTTGAGTTTTTCCAGTGTGCTTTAAAAACATAGCAGTGCAGAACATTAATGTGCTAACAGAAAGGTTCTATCCTCCCATTCTGCACACAATTACAGAGAATCCACTGACATAATGAACACCTCCCCATGAGTTAAGTCTTGTATCAACACACAGTAACATACCTTTTCACCAGGCAGACCTGCAACACCGTCTGGTCCTTTCACACCCATCTCACCCTACAAAACAAATGGATTAATTAGAAGGTCTACAGACTTCTGAGGTTGACAACAACTACTCAGGTCATATCAGACTCAATATAAAAGCATCTTCTACATGATTTTTTTAGTAACACAACCATTGTGGAGGAGGTTGCCTTACATGTAACACTAAATCAGCAAAATAAATGCATTTTAAACACCTATTACATCAAATAAATCCCTCAGTAGACAAATATTTGCATATTCACATTTCATTAAGAGCAAGTTCACTAATTTTAAATAAATTCATTGCAACAGAAGACTGAAATCAAGAGGGTCCATTTTCAGTTCTACACTTAGGAAGCTCAAGGTGTAATACAGATTTGTATAAAGTCATGTGCCTGCAATATTTTTGAAAGACATTATTTAAATTCCTTTCTACCTCCCTTTTACCCTCTCAGAGAAACCAACCCCCAAACCATTTCTATAAGAAAATTTTAGCTCTAGAGACAAATGACTGACTGATCAGGAAAGTTAGGGAAGATCCCAGAAGCTGTAAATTGGACCATAAGCTTTAAAAATTACATAAGAAAAATCAAACCCAGAAATTTTGCTATGGAATTTGCAGAGGAATACAACAAAAGCACTGAAACCACATAGTGCTGATTTAAAAACAAAGCAAAACATTAGGTGTTTCTACTTCTACCAAGATATGAACATCTTCCAGCAAGAATAACATACTAACTCTGGTCTGAAATGAAGTTATTAACCTTTCTGAAGTTGAAAAAGGAGCAGTAAGATTGGCCAGAAGTACACAACAAGAGTTGTATTAGAATCATAAATGTTAAAAAAACCCTCCAAGATCAAGTCCAACCTTTGACTGAACACCACCATGTCAATGAGACCACAGCACTGAGTGCCATATCCATTTGTTTCTTGAATGCCTCCAGGGAAAGCAACTCCACCACTTCCATGGGCAGCTCATTCCAAGGACTGACAATCTTTCCAATGAGAAATTCTTCCTGATGTCCCTCTGGAACCTTCTGTCACAGAGCTTGAGGCCATTTCTTCTTGTCCTGTCATTGGCTGCCTGGCTGAACTCCATCTGCCCACAACCTCCCTTCAGACACTTCTAGAGAGCAATAAGGTCACCCCTAGGACTTCTTTTTTACAGCCTAAATACCCTCAGCTCCCTCAGTCACTCCTCATAGGACTTGTTCTTACTGAGCATGCACTCAATCCTCTCACCCAGACCACAGATAAAGATATTAAACAGCTCAGCCTCAAAAATAGACCAAAATTCTGTATATGTGAATAGCATGAACCCACTGGCACCATGAGAGGTAAAGGCTGCCTTATATAATCACCCACGGAGTCACTCTCTTATCTATGCATTCTCTGTTCCCTTCTGCCACTTGCCAGTATTTTAATAGACCAGTACCACTTTGTTACCTTTAGCAGGGTATTTTTATACACTGTATAATCTAAAATTACACTGCCTGCTACATGCCAGGAAGACTTTAGCCTGTATGACTTACTAGCCAATTAACCAAGGTATGTTTACTCTTCTGTTCCACTAACTGCAGACAGACTCCCCCAACGTGAAGACAATTATTTTCCACTGCAAATTAGATCTGCAAGTTATGCTTCTATCTTGTAGTTGCGATTTTAATAACCACAGGCTGAAAGGTGATAGTTTTTCATGCCTTTATGAACATAAATATCAGATACTATAGGTATCTAATAGTACTCATACAAACAGTATCACAGACTAAAACCAAAAATATAGGAAATATATCTTTAATTTTCTTTTCTTAATGGCATTTTCTTTTCCTTCTGCAGGCCCTAAAGTCCTTCAGGAAAATGAAGGATAAGTTGCCAAGAAAACAGCTTTGTAATGTGGTGAGCAGTAGTACAAGTACATGTATAGATTATGAGGTACACACAGTGCAACAATCAAAGGTAGAACCATGAGCTGTAAGTCTACTGCCAGGATTTACTAAGGGTGACAGTGAAAATATTTTTCAGCTGAGCTTCTCATGGGTAGGCAGGTGTTTAGCCACCCCCAGGAAAGCAAAGCTCTGTCACATATAATGGTGACTTGGGAAGACAACAGGGGTACCCCTGATGTCCCCCCCACAGTTCCTCCTTCTTCCCACTGCTTTATGTACTGAGCATGGCACCACCATGTGTAGGGTACGGAACATCCCTTCGGTAGCTGGGGTCACCTGTCCTGGCTGTGTCTTCTCCCAACTCCTTGTGTACTCCCAGCCCCTCGCTGGAGGGAGCAGAGAAGTCTTTGACACTGTGCAAGCACTGCCAGGCAATAATGAAAACATCCCTGCGTTATCAACCCTGTTTGCAGCACGAATACAAACCAGATCCTCATGCTAGCTACTGTGAATAAAATGAGCCCTGTTGTCCCAACTGAAACCAGGACACAACATCACCAGAAATACCCAGACTAAAAAAAAAAACAAAAAAAAAAAAAAAAAAAAAAAAAAGTATCTATTAGCAAAAAGGGAAAAATGGATTCCCATTTAGGGAATATGTTAGAAGAAAGAAAACTCATCCCAAAGGCAGCATCACTCCAGGATTTCCCTGGTGATGTGTGAGCAGCAAGGAGTATGTGGATGAGGAAGCATCATCCCTATTACTCCCAGCAGAAGCCCCCAGCTGTGTTCTGCCCCATCAGTGCAGGAGCTCAGCCTCACCAGAGCCTGAGCTGGGTGTCACCAGTGCCAGTGACTGCTGGCTTCCCTGCTCCTGTTTCAGTTCCGGAATAGCCTCACTGGGGAAGTGTCATGTTCCCCCACTCCTCTGAGCACCTCAGAGTGGTGAGGACTCGCTGCTACCATCTGCCTGTGTCTTCTAGACTTAAACTCGAAAGACTTAAACTCAGGACTGAGATGAATACTAGAATGGCAAATATGGTAACAAAGACAAAAAGTCACATTTCAGAATTTTGTATAAGAAAATAACTGTTGTGTTGCTAATGATATTTTCCCCGTTTTAGTTTGATAACTTGGATGATTAGATGGTAAAACCTAAGTAGGACTACCCATAAATTCCTAAGTTAGTAAGCATGAAGTGTTTCCTCCTGCTTACTGTAAGATTTTATTCTACTAAGTGTACTGGCAATTCCTGATTTTGTCATAACTGACCAACAGCCATATTTTTCTCAATTCTCTTCTTTTTATTGAATCCCAGCTTATTGGTCCCTATCAATAACCTCAGCAACAAACACTGGGCCAGAAAGGACCCGTTCTCAAGGCTGCATAATAGAACAGATATGCTTTAGGTGGAATCAAGTCGACGGGATTTTAAGAGAAGAGTCAGAGTAGCAGGAAAGAAAGACTAACAACGAAAATAGGCAGAAAGAACAGCTCAGACACTTCACTTGTTCTCCAGGAGATCTTTTTTCATATAATTCTATTACAAATATTTTCCTAGTGTAATAATATATTGCATAAACCTATCTCTACCAATCCCAAAATAGCCTTTTAAATGTCTTTTTGTTAAGTAAAATTTAAATTAATGAAGCTGAATAGCAATAAATTTCTCCATGGTGTGCATCAACAGGTATTTTAATATTTGAAAGCAATCTGCCTCTGGCTTTTTAGTCCCTACTTCACTTACTGCATTAACCAATGACCTATTAACACAGCTAGGATTGGTTTAATGTAATATCAAAATATTTAATTCTGTTTAAATCTAAATTTAAAATATTTCAAGGGCACTAAGTCTGCTTAAAAGAAAGAAAAGTAGAAAGCATAGTGATTTTTTAGCCTCTTTGAGAGAGAAAATAGGTTTATATATTCAGCATATATGAAATCATTCCAATTATGGTCATCCATATTCTGTCTTTCTGAAGAATTTCTACATACTGAGAACAAAACAGTACCTTTACAACATTATCAAAATACATTTGCTAACAACAAATATGTTTGTAAGATTCTGAGTAGCTTAATATGATGCCGAGGTAGTACAAATTGCAACCAAATAGAAAACACAGTAAATATCTCACTCAGATCAGCAGAAGAGAAAACCCAACTCCACAGCAAATATCAAATGTGTTAAAATCACAGGAGACTTCCACCTGTGTCCACTTGCA
The DNA here is from genome assembly GCA_013396955.1 of Regulus satrapa. Lineage (NCBI taxonomy): Eukaryota > Metazoa > Chordata > Aves > Passeriformes > Regulidae > Regulus > Regulus satrapa. The sequence continues at coordinate 45,196 of VWZN01013652.1, read as the reverse complement.
ACTTCTGAAATACACTGTGCTAAGAATCAAGCTGCCATGAGAATAATACAGCATATTATTTAGGGATAGGCCTAATTTTATACTTAGTAAGTAGCAAACAAAGTTGGTCCTGGCATTTTTTTCAGTTTTAATTATTGAGAAATTGAAAACCAGAAGGTGGTCCCTTGCTGCAGAAGCCGCTCTCCCAGCAAAAACATCCTGCAGAGCAAACCAACTATTTCATCTCCAAAGTATCAGAGATAATAGTTTTGAGTAAAGAACTGTCCTCATGAAGTCATAATGTAAGGGCAGGTTTACAAACAGGAAGGTCATTCATGCAAATGGCATGATTTTGATCAGAAGTGCTCCTGTGCATCCAGAGGCACAGCTTGCCAGAGATTTATCAATATTTGCATGAATGCTTGTTCGAGCGAAAATATGGTACTTCAGTCCTTTGGGCTTGCAATATACTTTTAATTTTGGCTCAGACCTGTTCAGAGGTACTAAGATGAGCCAAGAGTACAGGAATTAAGTGGTCACAGGCTAATAATTAATTTCAAAATGCCTAAAATGGTTTATAAACTATCATACTTTATACTGGTGACTGGAGTCTGACCTTAGGGAAAATGAAGAGAAGGCAATTTTTGAGGGGCTTGAATATAGCCTAATATCATTTTTTGCAGGTAGAGATTTCCTTGTCAATCCCACACAAACAAAAAAAGGCATAAATTCAATCATACAGTTAAAGTGAACGAGAAACTGAAATGAGATAAAGTAAAATAAAAGGATAAGAACTGTTGTGCTGAAAATGAGATGATATCAACAGAAATAGAAATTTATCATCAAATAAGGTAAAAAATTAACATTTTCACTTGGATGTTGCAATGACAAGGATATTTAAATATAGTTAAATGGAAGCCTATAGTAATATGATTTAGAAGCAAAAGAAATAGTAAAATTAAAAGCTGAGCACAAGCAAAGGGGGAAACGTGCTTAGGAACCACACACAACTTAGAGAAGATCTGTTTTTATGTAACTGGACAGCAAAGTTATCAAGAAACTGTCTATTTTTTCCTATTACAAGACACTCAGCCAGAGTCTGTTAGTTTCCTCTATATAATCTGACAATAAATGATGTATCCTACATGTCTGAAATGTTCTGGAGCCTTTCTGCCTCTTCAGGTCTAATTATTGACGTAACAAAGTCGTCATTGAGAATGAGTGTTACTGAAAACTTGCGTAAATGCAGAGTCAGTGAGAAAAATAGCACTAAAATCTCAGAGAATGCTGCTTTCAGTTCCTTCATGGCACACACTATTTAACATAAGATTTGTTTGCTCCCAAAGGTCAGTGAGCCAATTCTCAGTGATCAGTATGACTGATCACAGTCATACTGTGCCCTCTATCCAACCCCCCTTCCCCATCCCCCCAAAGGGAAAGAAAACACCATCCACTGCAAAGCCAGGAAGTGACAAGTCCTGGTCAGTTATAAGAAAACTTCAAATTAAGTAGCTTTCTACCTGCTTAGTGTACTACCTCTGACTTTACCCTCGTGATTCATTCAATTTTGTGAAAGGACATTCATAAATATCAATATAACTTCTTTAGATTGAACTGCCGGGTGCAGAAGGGTTCATTGACTTTTACATAGTTCTATCCATAGAGAATCCATGCAATGAGGCTCTTTTTGTAAAAGAAGTGGGAGAACAGAACCAGAAGTGACCACAGGCACTCACATGCTTTGTTTAGAGGCACTATGCTTAGCACAGTAAATACTGCTAATTGGCTGGGAGATCATATGGTAAAAAAAATCCGACTTGTGAAGTCTCCTTTCCTAAATTTGTAGCAATATTGGTCTAAATGGATCAGGTCAGGAGCAGAAGAGTAGTTTCCCAAACAAATCCTGGGAAACTCTCTATGCAGGTGACATACACTAAAACTAAAAGCTGACAATTATTTAATACACCTAGGATCAAAACTTTGTGATTAAGCCTGAAAACTGACAGCAGTCCTTATAGGTTCAGCTAGAAGGACTATAAATTCAACTATAAAATTAACATGACTGATTGTTTTGGCTTTTTTTTTTTCACCTAAAAATACGTCCTATGTCAAAAGTGAAATATATGCTGGAGGGGAGCAGTTGTGGTGAGTGGCATTATGCTATCAAGGAATGTTCTTAATTTTCAACCAACTCTGTAGGTAAGCCTTCTCATAACTGGACCCTTTTCAGCAAGATACTACAGTTGTAGGAACAGACCAGGCTGCCTTCACAAATATTTCAGATCATATACTAAATGGTGTGCTGCAAGGTGGGATATTAGGTTTAGGTTACCTCCATCCTAGCCTCTGGATTAGGACATTTAAGGCATCTCCCTCTCACACTGCATTCCCTGAACTAAATTCCAACCTCACTATCTTTGTGGCAGATTTACAATAGTTTGTTCAATTTTTCCAATCTAATAGCACATGGAAAACACATTCCCAGACATGTCTTAATTCAATGTGCTCCAACAAAATTTAAGGGATGGAGTGCGAAGGGAAAACAACCGATATGTTGACCTACGTTATCAGGAAATTCCAAGCTACATAGCATAAGAACATCATGGTAGGCATTACAGGAAAATTCAGAAAAGGCACACCCGGCCTGTCCTAGAGATTTGCCAACATCAGACTCTTCTCTCTTCACAATTAAAAAAGTTTCAGGTACAAGTGTTGTCAAGGAATGTACCAAGGTCATATTTCACACCCTCCTGCGGATGATTTCAAGGATGATTCCACCACACGGGATTCTGCCCATCAGCAGTGATGTACATACATGATATGGAAAAATTACTGCCAGGCTGTATACATGCGTTCTTTATTGGGCATGGTGACAGGGCTGGGCAGTCATGTCCTTCCCAGGCAGGTAAACTGTACTCCACAGAGCTGGTGAGGTGACCCCAGAGTGAGACAGCCGTAAGACACCTGGCAGGGAGCTCACATGCAGAGCCAGACACAGACTGATAAAGGATCTAACCTGTGTTCTGGCAGATTCCTTCAAGGAATAACAGAATCCATATAATCCCTATTTAAGAAAGATAAGCCAATGACAAGGTTTGAAAGAGAGGAATCAAGTGATATTTATTTTACCTTTTCACCTTTCTCTCCTTTCTGGCCTGGCAAACCAGCTACTCCTGGCAATCCTGCTTCTCCCTGATTTTAAAAGAAATAAAAAAGTCAACAAAGCAGATCTAAAATATATTTAGTTAGGTTTCCTGTCTTTGTTACAAATGCCTAACAAAGCAAATGACTCAATAAATATAGTGCAACACCCAGGAGAAGTATTAAAAGAAAACAAACATTATGCAGACTGTAATACATTCTCAAGTAAAAACATTTACTCTAATTATACTAATTATAATGCCTAAATATAATGCTCAATTTTACCATGGTATTTTTTGGGTGTATATTCAAGCAATTACATCTTACTGATATATCTAACTTTACATTAACTAAATCAAAAATGTTCTGTTTCTTAACTGGGAAATACAATGTAAGTACATCACAATACTATGAACCAGTAAGATTTTTTTCAAAACTGAAAAAAACAAACCAAAAAAAACTCCCACATGCTCTTTTTATATATAACAGGATTAAACAGCATGATGCCTCAAAAAGCAACAGGAAAATTTTATACTTTATCTGGAACGCAGTAGCATCTCTGTGTAGATTCTTGCTGCATCCCTGGAAGTGCATATATTTTGCTGGCATGGACAGTCACTGGTGATGAAGTTGTAGCCAGTAACCTCTCCTCATGTGGGCACTAAAACAAAAAGATTTTCTGGTTTTTGGTCCACTTTGCTTAATATGTAAATACCAACCAACCACTAGTTTTAAGTTATCTTCTCTTTTAATACTCCTGTACAAACCATACATGGAAAGTGACAAGAATTTCCAAACAGAGAAAAAAGCTGTAAAAAAATGCATTCTTGATATTGAGACCCTTCTGTTTCAAAACCGTTGCCAGTTAAAACTGATATGACTGTCCCACTTTTTTCTTCCAAAAGACAGACAAATAAAGATGAATAAAGTCTCCCAAAATTAGAAGTAGTGAAACAGAAAACACCCATGAGGATTAAAAAGAAAGATAATACTTCTCAGTCTCATCCTGTCCTCTGCCCTGCCCCTAAGTGTAAATTATAAAAGATAAAAGTGAGTGCTAATGATTTTTTTTTTTTTAATATAGTTAAATACTTCTGGCATACAGAGTTTGGAAACAAAGAAGCCCTGAAGCCAAGGATTACCTTTCTGTGACTCCTGAGAACTGAGCTAACCTGAAGATATACTACATGTCAAACCAATAGAACCTGCTAAATTTCAGCAAATCTCATTAAGATGTAATGAGGTTTTCTTCAAGCCTACTGTCAGAGAAATTCACACACGATTTACTGCTTAGCATAGAAATTTGTATCAAGTATAAATTCCTTCCCTTAAATTACTGAAAATGTAGCTGTTATAATGGATAAGGAAGTTGTGAAAAATAAATCAGAAAATGTAATGCTAGTCTTAATATGAAAGTCATTAACAAGTAGTCCACCATTTTTACATCTTAAACATAAGAGACAAAAATGAAACTGATGGTGCTTTTAGCTACATATATGAATGAAGGGTTATTAATAAAGCTTATTGTTGAGAATTTTTTTGTTCATATATAACTAGTGTTTGTTTTGTTCTTGTTTTTTTTTTTTTTTTGTTGTTGTGTCATAACTGCTCAATAAATTGTACTTCCAAACGCCAAGTGGAACCTATAGAAATTTAATTAATCCCACTTTTTTATAAGCTTATACATTCAAGTATATCAAGAATATATTTACAAATATATTTGAACTGCTAATCACTGTTTAAAATTTGAATTTCCCTCTAAAATGTGGTCATGTTTCTTTCATTCTTCTGAGGACCCAGATGTTGTCAGCTCATCTGTTCTTGGGCAGATTTCTCTCTCCCATCCAGGTACACTTTCCCCTATCTCTTTGTGGATGTAATCAATCAGTCCTTCTCCATGCTCTGGGTTTTTGGTTTTTTTTTCCTGACTACAACTTTGGTGGTGATAGCACTGTCCACTGTCTCAGAGGAGCCTGATCTTACAGACTACTTATGACTAGCAGGCCAATAATTTAACACAATGTCTTTCTGAGGCTATCTGTGGTTTGTTTTCTTTTTAACGGGCTAGATAGAAAATAATTACATCTACAACTTCAAGTTATGGTTCTACTGTCTTCCAGTTTACACTGATTCTTGTCTATCAAAACACGAGGGAAAAGTGAACCCTTTAAATGAAATCAGTGTTGTCCCTTGTGTTAAACAGTATATACACATCAGTACGTGCATTCTAAAGAAGAAAGTATCTCATAGAATCATCAAGTTTGGAAGAGACCTGTTGGATCAAGTCCAAGCATCAACCTACCACTATAACTTGCCAATTATGAAAGTCCCATTCCTACATTTTAGTGTATTAAAATAAAGAAAACTCAGCACCATCCTGCTTTGCTTCTCTTCCACTGTCATGCAGTCTCTTTCATGGGCTTTGCTTATATCATCTGTAAAGACTCACAAGATGCATCTGTTACTGAAACAGCCTCTGTTGTTTGAAACCGTTCTCAAGTCACCACAGTGATTTGCTTCCTACCCTCTGAGGCTTCTTCAGTTACTAATTAGATATTAATCAATGTTAAGAAATGCATTTTAAAAGCACTAGCAGCACCTAGTGCCTTCTGCTGATGTTCCACTGTACCATTTATTTAGGCAGCAAAAGACTATGTACCATGACTCCAGATATGGAATTCATTTTTAGAAGGTAATTAAACTATCACCTCTACTGAAGGATTTTTACAACTTTCCAGCAAGAAACAATGAAACCATTTATTTTGTATTAACACTGGAATTTCAACAGATAACTTACCAAGTCTGCAGATATTTCACAACACGTATCTTCTGCTGCAAGTTGTGAATTACAATAAACTGCTATGTGGTGAAGTTCAATCTATTAAGAAATAAAAAAGAAATTAATAGGATGTGTAAAAAATTATGCATTACATTAGAATGCTTTTTCTTATCTTGGTGCAGTAAACTTTCTCTTTGAAACACTGCCTATTTCTGAAATTTTAGAAAAAGACAAATCCAAAACAATTACATGGCTCCTCATTTAAGGAACAAATTATGCAGTCTATTACTTTGATGTAAATCACATTTTAGACTTCATTTATTTTTATGGAAGTTGCATCCATCTGTATTGGTTGGCTATATTACACAGACATTTTAGCCTTGTAGACATCTTTTGAAAACCTTATTTTTAGGAATGTAATTTTCCTCTGCAGGAAACTAAAATAAACATTTGATAAACTCGCTGTCACATATATTTATTGCTTTGGACAGACTTTTGCCTGGACATTGCCTGACTAAATCACCTGAAAAGCAAAAATCACAAATTCTGTATGTAAAGCTTGTGTTTCAGAGACTTTGGGTGAATTGGTGAGATGAGAAGCAAGTACAATCCTAACTAGCTATTCTTGTCCTCATATGCCTCCTAATCTCCCTCTTGCACTTGGTATTGAGAAAAGTGACTGCTGCTACAGGATCCAGTCTGCTGCCTGCAGCAGCTTTAAGTCCATAATGTTTTCCTGCAAACATGGAAATCCCAATTGACAACTTCCACTCAGAATTATCCAGCTCATACCATGAAGCCAGCATAAAAAACCCTGTTTTTTCTCCTGCATGCTATTTGGAAATGAGGAGACTGTACACACGTTTCAAATAACATTGAACTAAAATCTTAGAAAATAAAACAAAGCATGAGCTTGGCTCGATGAAATAAGAGCTCTGAGTCCAGCCCAAAGTTCTTAGTGCCCCAAAAGAATGATTCCTCCTGCAAGGTCAGCTTGCAGTTACAATGTGCCATTTTCCTCTAGAGCCCTACAGCATACATAACATCGCTGAAGCTTTCTGATGGTCACTATAAACTCCAAGGCAGATGCTTTAAACCTGGTAGCTGCATGGCAGGGTACCTAAAACAAACTGATATTTCCTGAAAATTTCAAATTACTTGCTGTGCTTTCTAATTATTTGCTTTCAAATTACCTTCCTCCCTGCATGAGGAAACAGAAAAGAGCATGCCTGGGACAGAAAATAACCCAGAATATTATGGGGTTTCCTTGAGTAATTCTTGCACCAAAGGCTACAGGAAACACCTCCAGCCACTTCCTAATCCCTCATCCCACTATGAACAATGTGCCTCTATTTCTACATAGCTGAATTACTCTAGAAGACATTAATACAGAGGTAATCCTTTTATTATTTTGGGTCTCTCATTTATCAAAGACTGACAAAGTGCAACAGACTGATACAATACTATAAATAAACCTTACTAAGAATGGAAGAAAAATTAGGAGTGCAAGTTATCTTTAAACATAGTAATAATGTATCTGTGGTAATTAGGTGTCTCTTTCTACAAACTAAATACTGAAAAACAGACTCCTTAAACCAGGACTGAGTTTCCTGCAGTTACTTTGGCAACAGCTTTGTCTTAGCTGATGCTACACCATTGAATAATGTTTAGAGAAAAACACTTAAGGACTTCAAATTAAGAATACACACTCAAAAATAATGACTGGGTTTGAACACTTTATCTACATGATTCTTTACAACTGTGTTAGTAAAAGTGTGACTAAAGCATTACTTCAAGATTTCTGTTTGTCCTTTCATACTACTCACATCTACAGGCTTATCATCCGCAGCACGAGAAGCAATCAGTGTCCTTCCCTGCAAGTCAATGGTGAATTTTTCATCAGTCTGCTTTCTCTCAATTAAATTACAATCCAAATAGAGGGAAATGATCCCTGACTGCACGCTAATACCAAGCTTATGCCACTGCCGATCAAACAATGGATAAATTTCTCGACTCTTAAAAGTGTAGTGCAGTATATTTCCCTGAGAGGATTTGGTCATATATTCCACCACCTTTTTTGTACCATCCAGAAGGACAGAGATCTGAAAGCAAGACAAAATAAAAGAAGTGGTTATTTAAATGCTGTAAGAAAGAAGTACATATGTAAACCATATATAACAAAAATATTTCAACTACATGCACTGGGCAAGAATGACGTTATGAAGCATTCTTCTATGTACGTTGGTAAATACATGTCAGGTATAAATCATAGCATGCTTTTGTCTATTTTCCAGCCTAGACTGAATAGATTTTTGCTAAATTTCTGTCATTCCTGCAACAAATTATCAATTATTTTGGAGGAGTCTGTCTATTTTATATAAACTTTAGCAAAATCCATTAATGAAATATCCCCTATTACATGTGCCATATTCCATGGGGGAGAAAAACAAGAAGAAACTTTTTGAAGAAATAAACCAAAGATGACTCTAACCTCAGGTGTGTCATACTGATTTAAAACTTGCCATATATACCAACGCTCCTTCTTGGTATTTCGCCGTACACGGAAGGTAGCAACTAGAGAGTATTCTTCAGGAAGCCCATGTGGAAATACTTGCCTGGAACAGGAGGGAAGAAAAAGATTTTTTGTTATTCTTATACAAACAAGCACTGCTTAAAAGGAATGAACAGAAATAATACCTGGTGAAAACAAGAAGCCAAACATTTGCTCCTACTCATACACATTCAGAGGCTTCAGCATTCAAAAGTGTTTCTTCTCAAAAGTACAATTCAGTTTCTTCAGAAGAATAAATTACTTAAATTTTTGTAATTAATTTTTGTTCTAATTTTTTAGCATTTGTGATTAATATAAATAAGAGTCTAAAAAGAAATTATGCAAAGTGAATATCCCACATAAAATTATTTCAAAATATGGCTTTTTAATATGTCAAGTTTATTGTTTGGGATACTTGAATAAGTTTTGTAAAGGATTTGTGGAATAATCCCCATCCTTGGAGACTTTCAAAACACAGCTGGACAAGGTTCATAATAACCTGATATAACTTTCAAGCTGGTCCTACTTTGAGCAGGAATTTGATCCAGTGACCTCCATGGGCAATGACTCAGACTTTTGGAGCATCAGAACAGTTGGATTTTAGCAAGTTTGAAAAAAAACAAGGAACGTATTTTAGAGCAAATTATATACTGTTGCTTGGTTTTATTCCTTTCTTACCTAGGAGGCATCAGTGATTCAAAAGAACCTGTGACCTTTATCACAGAATGCATTGCAACACCATTTCCATGAACTCTTTAAAAATCTGTATTTCACAAAAAAAAAGAAACCTGTACCTCAACCCTACAGACTTTGGTAAACATTAAACATACACTAATTATGCACTAAATAAATTAGGATGGCACAATCAACCTATTTCTTTTTAAGCTACTGTATTT
>VWZN01013652.1:6740-35086 GCA_013396955.1 Regulus satrapa | reverse complement strand
GACCTAGATTTCATACTTTGTATTTCAATATAGCATTAAGAATATGTTTCATGAGTTATAAAAAAATACCTTCGCCAGGCATGAGTGTGTGACTACAGAACAATAAACTATCTGGACATGGGATCAGCCCTATGGTTTCCTGCACCCCAGGCAGGCTAAGGAGATGGTATCTCAAGTTTACAGCTGTAGGCTAGACAGGATATCTGGCTCTGAGAGCCTCTGATTAACTTTCCAAAATCAATTAACTTTCCAAGCTAAGTTCCATATTGGGGACACTGGGGAATTCATATTAATGGACAAAGGACAGACAATTGTAGAAGAGAAATGATCAGAAGTCTTCATCAAATGAAAGGAGGAGAAATCATCATCACTGTAGGTATCAAGACAAGCAGGAGCAGTCTTTGGGCAAGGTGGCACTATTTTCTACACACCCACACCTACCCACCACTCCATCATTTTTTACTGCATGCCTTCCTACCACTTTCACAGCCATCTACATGTATGACCGCATAAAGTCTTCTAAAAGTGTGTTTCTTTCAGAATTTTCTCAAATAAGTTCGGTTGAGTGGGTGCACATGATATAAATTTACCTTCCTTAACTGTTTACCAAACCATTCAGGATACAAAAGAAGAGCTAAGGTACAGGCCAGCATTAGAAAAACCAGCAGGAGTTCACCCTAACTTTCCTTACCTTTGAGCTGACAAAGAAAACTGTATTGAGAAAAGTAAGAAAAGCAGACAAGAAGAAATTAATTCCTAAGGACATTATCTATTTCAGTGAAGCCCAGTAAAGAGACAAAATTTAAGCAGAATTGGACCAAGGATAAATTATATGATTTAAGTTAGATTCACAAAAGAACTTAGGTAGGAGAGTACTTCTGGAAGTCAATGAATTCAACCCTGGGTTTAAAGTAAGGACAACCTGCAAATTATATCAGGTTACTGTAAGTCCTGTCCTGATGTGTGTTGGAAGTATCTAGAATGGAAATTATTCCACAACTCTTTAGGAAACCTGTTCCAGTATTGGCCAACAAACAGCACAAATGTAATACACAAGTAGCATATACCAGAGATATAACTTGATGAAAGCAGTATCTTTATTTTGAGAAAAGTTGTCATTGGTGCCTTTGTGAAGATTCCTTGGTCACCAAAAAATCATTAATGGGTGCTTTAAAGTATACAATTCACAGTCAACCCTTCTAGCTAAATGGTGAACATGAAAAGGAACAAAATAATAGGATTAAATACCCAGAAAACCAGCAGGCTATCTGCTACCAGACACCATTTTCCCTATGCTTTTGCTCCCTGAATGGCTTCAAGTGACTGTAACAGAATAAAAAAGCATACATTGAGCATTGAGATGACTTAGGTACAGATGATTAGTAAAATACTTCAGTGATATTTAAGTATTATTTCCATGGTATCTTCTACTCTGTAAAATCAGTTAAAAACCCTCAAAAATAGGCAAAGTGTATACATGTTTTAAAAAATAAATATATAATGACATTGGATGAGAAAAATAAAAGATCAAACAAAAAAATGAACATAAAACCTATGTTGGAACATGAGAAAAGCCAAACAAAAATTTCACAGAATACTGAATTTGAAATTCAGAAGTTCTTTGAATATTTACTATGCTGTTTCAACTCATCACATTTAGAAACATTTAAAATCTGAGCAAACTTATGCAGTGTTATGTACAGGGTGAAAATAATAAAGGAACAGCATTAAATGTTAATAAAAAAATCAAAAGCAAGTTGTTCCACACGTCCACAACCCAAAAAGTACTCCAACACAGAGAATTTAACCTTTCCACATGGCACAGTATAAAAACTGGAGGAAGAATAGGAAAAAGAGAGACAAAAAAGGTGAAGGAAACCTACACCAAGCTCACCTCAAAGTATGCAGATGTACACAGAGCACAAACAGAGAACATGAACTTAGGATAGTAAGTCATGATAACTACACCAAAAGCAGTAGGAGAGATTAAAGGTTTTAAGCAAGCTATAATGTTACAAAAACATGGGTAGCAACTGGTAAGTCTTCCAATTTATCTATAAAGACAAGACAAAAGAACTTACAAATTAACAAGCAAGCAGATGAAGATATCCTTGGCATCTAATTTCTCAAGCAGATGCCTTTTTGGACAACAGTGTCTGAACAAAATTACATCATCAGACTTGGGAGCAAAAAATCTGAGGTCTTCATGAAAATAAAATATCCTTTTCAGTGAAACAACAGTTAAGTTTTCCCATTCTTGTTTAATTTCTTAACCAAACCAGACATCTTTCCCAAATGACTGCTTGAACCTTTAAAGCTGTTAAAAAAGGTGCTCATTTCCTCTCCTACACTCAAAACGCTCATGACTGCTGTGGTTTGTGTTGAATCCAACACTGCCCAAGCTTACTACGTGTGATTGAAGCACAGTCAATGGCTTAGGCACCTCTAGGGACATGGGCAACGTTCCGGCACCTCTACACACAACTTTGAGTCACAATGACACTTGGGTGGGAGTTACATGCCTCTCTGCTTAAGCCATGGTGCTCCTTAGCATGCCTGGAATTTATGCCCAGACGCCGGGGGAAATCAGTTATCCAAAATTATTCATTTTAGGTGCCACTAGGGGTTGGGTGGTGCTTGAGAGTGGACAATTTGAATTATTCTCAGACTTAGGCACCCAGAGTCTGATTTAATTATACTTTAGGTAGAATTTCAAGAGTTTGACTCTTTCCCTCTGTCCATATTGTCAATAGTATATAATAAAAAGTGGAACTTGATGAACGGAGCACTGTGTTCTCAAAGCAAAGCACACCCTTGGTGGAAACTACTGAAAACAATAGCAGGAATTGAAGCACATGAATTGAATACAGAGGTTTGAATTTACACCACCCTGGTCTGCTGGATTGAGATGTACTGCAAACTACAGAGGCCTCAGTTGGCAAATTGAAGAGACCATCAGTAGCCAGCAGGAAGATTCCCAACAATACAAGGTTTTAGACTGTATATAGACATGTTATAAATCCATACATTGAGGTATTTCTTCATGTTTCACTGGTTGAAACGTGAAGAAGATGCAGCCAAAATGGCAACAAATACACATGTTCTTGCAACAGCTCTGTGCCACTCTATCAAAGCACATGTATACACAGAGTTGCAAAGGCTTTTACTGCCTTCTCCTCCTTTTTACTGGATCAAATGTAGTCATAATTTTAACTGAAAACAGGTGTATATTTTGACTGTACATTATGAGATTACCAGAAGAGCAGTTACAAGAATGGTGTGTGAACATTACCATCGCATTTGTGCACACCTTCCACTGTTCATAAAATTAAGTATAGGATGACTTTTGACAAAGTATTTTCTTTATTTGTTTCCTCAAAAGTTCTGAAATGCAGTTCCACCAACTGGAACTACTATTGCTAGCATACTAAAAGAAGTAATTATGAATGAATTAACTGTGTATTCACTGTGCTATAAACAGTTTTAGTTCTATCTTTGTAAAGCAGCATTGAGTTACCCATATCAAATTTAGTAAGGCAATCCTTTATTTACCTTTTGTTTTTATTTTTAAAAAAAGCACTAATGGAAAAGTAGCATCTATTTTTAAATCTTATGAACTCTAATTGTTCCATATCGAATGAGAATACACTACAGCATATGATAAACTTCCGTATTTACAAGTATCAATGAAGCCTCCAGCTTGCTGTATATCTTCCAAGAAGAGAAAGATGAGCCAACTTGCATTTCCTGAGAGTGAAGCGAGAGATGTTTAGAGTTTATGGCAAGACATATCTTTTCCAGCTGACATATACCATTACCTGGCATATGTCACTTGTAACATGACAATGTTACAATAAATTGGTGACCAGAGCTCAAGCAGTTAGTTTAAAAACTTTCTTGTGTTGGGTAAGGATTTCATTTGTGGAGACATTGATGGAGACACTGAAATGTTAACTTTTCCATGTTTGCAAAGGGTTTAAACTCAGATCTTTTTTGAATAAAAAAAGTAAAGCTTAAGTGGAGCAAATACAAACATCTCCACATTATTATCAGTATTTCTGCAACAAGTTGCTATATTTTTGATTCTCAGTTTTTATCTAACTTGACTGGTACAACAGGAGAACAGGAATCAACTAACTAGAACAATTTACCAATCCCTGCTTATAAAGTGTATTTCAAGTAAAACCTAAGAACAGCTGTCTTTTCTGTCAGAATAAGAAATAATTTCCTTCCCATCCGTCTTCCTCAAATCACATTAAGATGCACTATATAGTTTCATGTTACATTAGGCCTCAAGTTGTTTTCATACGACACATTATATGATGCAACTCAAGGGAAACTATTCAGACAGCTTAAGAGTTATTAATTACTTAGGGAGAGCTCACCCACTCATGAAATGTACTGCTGAAAGCAAAGCTGCGGATTATTATAACACTGAGAAGAGGGATTTACCTAATATTTCATATACTTCAGCATGCCTCTGCTATCATTTACAGAGCAGGTATAGATTAGGTAACTCTTTTAATATATAGGCGGTTCAAGAATTTTTTGGAATCCAAGTCAATTATATTGATATCAAAATTTTAAAGTGCATGTGAAAAAAATATTGGTTTGAAAGATCACAGAAATGCCAAAACTATTATGCCTGTTCAAAGTACTTTTACCCTAGGGTTTTCAGCAGTATTCTGTATTCGTATTTACAGGACTTATTGGTGAACTCCTGGCCCTAAAGAAGTCAAAGCCCAGTCTTCCTTTGATTTTAAAGATATCAGACTAACTTTCTGCTTTCCAAGTTTATCCTATTTCTGTATATTTTAAATTTTCTGGGGAAAAAAATCTGCAGTAATAAGAACAACACAATTAAACACAGTAATATATAATAATGGATATTAGAAATACAATAACCTTTCTTCTATTTTTCCTAAGTAGAAGTCTGCTGAATTTTGATGTAATTTTTAGATATTTCAGTTCAACAAAGAATTTTGGAGTCTTATGTTGTGGAAGGCAGCTTTCAGCACTTTTGATGAAGTTACACATTTGCTGGTTTAGCAGCATGGGGCAGAGGGATACCAGAAAGTATTGTCCAGTTCCATGATTCAGGGAACTTGGATGGAGAGGAGATGTTTTCCCCTGTGTGAAAGAACTAAAGACCCATCCTTTTATTTCTTTGTTCCCTGGCCATCTAAGCAAAAGAAAAACTCCAAATGCAAGATCTGTGTTCAGCACAGTAGCAGCAACACCCATCTACAATGAAAATGTAAAAATGACCCAGAGAAAATAATCTATTTTGAACTCAAATAATTTTCTGTTGAGAATTATGCTCTTCCTAGATATATATCACATTTTACTTTCCCTTGTAGAACTTCAGACACTTGCATCCCCCATCCCCAGTTTTTAAATAGGTTTCTATTCCTGTGATTTACTGCAGGGACTGAAACCACCCTGCACACATGGAAATGGGGTGTTATTGTTCAGCATGAACATTCCAGAAACCTTCAGTGCTTTTCCTTACTCAGAAAATGCTGGTAAATCAATTGCCCCTATAGAAAATTTAGTTAGGGTCTCACATTTCTCACAAGAAACACACACACACAGAAAAAAAAAAAACCAAAAAAAACCCCAAACAAAATTTTCTCTTTGGAGGTTAATGGCAGAATCTGGAAAAGTGTGATGATCTCTCCTTTTCTTCAGCAGGTCTGTAATTGTCTCCAAAGATACAGTCTTTGCTATAAACTTAAAACTAAGATGTACTTAAGAGAATGGCAGATTTTTAAATTATCTTAATCTCATTCAAGAACTCCATCAAGATTTTTTGTCTTTAGAGATTATGCAAAAATACCACTCTTCTGTCCTAATGTCCTAAACTCAAATTGTGGATGGCAGCCATCAAGAGAAGAGGATGAAAACTTAAATACTTTAAGAGGAACTTTGGATATTTCTTTCAACATCTACTCATATTTTTATTTTGACATTTTAGGAGCTGTTTTATAACTCACATGGTCCTTCTAGTTAGCTCCTAGAAATGGAATAAACGCATCAGGTCTACTTATTACATTAGTCTGTTATTTGTCGGACTCTGAAGTCAAGGAGATATTAAGTTCTTATGCTAAATATAATTATCTACAGTGGAATTAAATTATTCCGCTGATCAAGAAACCTTCTGATGATGTTAATGAAAAAAGAAACAAATTATTGTAACCTCTGGCAGGCAACTGAGAAAATTGCTCTGCACATGTTTTTAGGTGCTTCCTACCCTGAAGACCTCTTGTACATTATTAAATACTTTTATATTTAAGTGGTTACCATTGTCCAGAAAAGTAAAGAAAATTCAAACTACAGTAGACAATTTTCCATGAATACAGAAATAAAATGCATTTCATATTATGGAAAGGAGGGATGACATCCAAAGTTACTTGGCTTATATATCCATATAATCTTCTCTGCAGGAGGAAGAAATCTAAGCATCCATTTCTCCTCAGACATTTATACAGTTATCTAGAGACACTAACTGATTGCCTGATGGTCTCTTCAGTTTGGTACAGAGGAGGGTGAGTCAGCTCCAGCAGAGCTTCATGCTGAGAGACTCACACCCTTTTACTTCTCACGCTGGGTTTTGGAAGGCACCTTGTGTGTTCCTGCATGACATCATGCTACCCAACCTAAAAACTTTGTTTCCATAGCACACTCAATTTCTTCCTGTTTAGTCTCCCCTCATCCCCATCCCAAACTTCTGCTAGCTTTTTACAATGAACCAATGGGAACAAGTACTAGCGAAGTGAACTCCTGATTACACTTGGAACAGGCTCTCCCTTTCCTTCCCAGGTTCATTCTGCCAAGTCCTAGACAACCCTGGCTGCTGGTAAAGGGCAAGCCATCTCCAGGCCAGCGTCCCTCTTATGAAAATGCTGAGCACTCACAGTGAGCCTAACAGCACGGCTGGCAGTGGAAAGGGAGAGCTAGGGCTGCAGTTTGCTGCAGCAGTGCAGTTGCACCAAACTAAGGGGTGCTTTTTTAGCTAACCCCAAATAACTGTCTGGATAACTAGCCTCCCCCTCTTCAGCATGCCTATAAATAATCAAACTCATTCCTGGCTGAAGTTGCAAGCAGGCTGTACACTAAGAAGTGCTTGAGACAAATGGCACAGGCAAGACCAAAGGCACTAAAGCCTACAACTCTGTTACGAATGGATATATCTACCTGTCTTGGTTCCAGCTGACCTCCCCAAAAAAGAAGGTGTAAGTAGTGAAGATTGAGTTCCCAAGAGAAGACATCTGATCCAAGTAAGAAATAAGGTTAATGACACCAGATAGCAGAGTCAGACCCGAAAAAGTAGCTGTCAGCTGCAAAAGTGAAGCTACAAAGAGAACATGCTTTTGCTTTAACACCCCCTACACACAGCATGACTAGTCTATGCATATTTAAGCCTGGTGTTCTGCTTGCACTTAGAAGGATAATTAGATAAATAATATGCTCTTTTACAATATATAAAAAACTTATTGGTTGACATTAACAAACAGAAAACAATAATTATTTTATTAAGTCTCAGGACTTAGGCTGTCTAATTAATGTCCAGTTAAAAAAAAAAAAAACCAAAAAAAAACAGAAAACCACAAAACCAAGATTATGTACAGCTTAGCCTGAAACTCTCACAATTTCTCTAATAATGAGATTTTAAAAAATTATAGATTAAATGGGGCTAAAAATAAATGCAGTTTAAAAAGCCCACATTGCTATCTGCTGAGTCATAACTATATTTAACAGGAGGACCAAAGACCTGTGACTTGCTAACCCTGTTACTATCAGATCCAGCAGGTATTCCCTTCTAAGTGCTAGGAGAGAAACAAAAACCAAAGTTTACAAAGAGAGACAGAATCTTGCATCTGGCTCAAGACAGAGGTGTTGAGAGTGATACGGATAAGTCAAGAAACATTTTATTTAGGTGAATTCTAAGTTTCACATCAAAAGGACACACCAAACTCAACTTGAAAGAACACTGAATATCACCAGGAGCCCTTCTCAGACTGGCTAAGTGCCTTATAACCATACAAGGAAGCTTGATATGGTAGGAATTCACAAAATTTCCTCAAAACAGTGAAGGCTTCACAGCAGAAAAGCTTTGCATTAAAAAAATGCATCAACTTTAGTAACTTGAAGTCAAATCATCAATGTAATTTTCACACAAAAAGACAGAAATGGAATGAACAAGGATAATCTTTTTCAACTGTAATACTGAGACTAGAATCTGTACTACTGATGACAATTCTAAGAACATTATATTACCTAGTATATATATCAGACTAGTAGATAAAAAGTTATAACAGTAAAGAAAATATCATTATTATCACAAATATTTTGCATTAAGTAAAATAGTAACAATTAAGCATGTAATGAGATGAAAAAAGAAATTTTGGAAAAAGGAAGTACTTGGTATCCTCATCACCTCATTACAAAACCTGCATTTTGATGAATTCACTCTTACCCCTCATTTACATGGCTGAAAATGGAATTACAGACCAAATATTACAGGAAACCATATTCTTAAGGAAGCGAAACAGAATAATTTATAGTACAATCACAGAATACCAGAATGGCTGAGGTTGGAAGGAAGTTTGGGAGGTCATCTGTTCCAAGCCCCCTGCTCACATAAGATCACCTGGAGCCAGCTAGGTAGCAGTACACATTTACTTGTGTGTTAGAACAAATCAGCCTAAGCTTTTCAAAGGGATGACACTTAATTATGATTTTAAAAGTTAGGATCCTGTAACAAATGTACTCTTAGGCATAATATGAATTGATATGAGTACTTCTAAGTTACTTTTAAGGAGAAAAATAAGCAAGGCTATGTTATAACTCTTTGATCTTTCAAGAATTCTAATTGGTTAATGAGTCATGACTTTCCTTTCCATGAAATCATATCAGCTATCTTGAATCATGAAGTGGTTTTTTAGTCCTCCTAACACTTTCACAACAAACCAATCTTAAGCTTATGTAATTTCCTGGTAGCATAGCGTATCTGTCCCCACAAACTAACAGTAAATGCAATTATTTATCACTTTCTAAATTTACAAAAAGTTCTGTGGAAAGAAAAATAGCCTATTAAAAAAGAAATAATTTCACAGTCTATGCTCCTTTTTGACTTAACAGATAACTGATGGCATTTCCTTTTCAGACATTCAAGTCATTATATACAGCCTAATTACAAACATAGTGCTAGAACTTACATTTTATACTTAGTCTTTTTATAATAAATTTTTTTCCAATTCCTCTGTCCATATGATATTACTGTTCTTAGCATATACTGTCCATTGTTTATATTAGATTATAATGTCATATGCTAAATATTCTAATTCTCAGCAACTTAATCTCACAGGAGATACTAAAAAAATTCAAACTACTGCAATAGACAATTCATGTCCCAAACCTCCCTGCTTCCAAATTCCTCTTTTACCTATGAGTGACCATGATCTACTAATTCTGTACAAGTTACTGCTAGATGACCATCCTGAGCAAGAGCAAAAATTTCATGCTGCAATTGCACATGCTATGCTTTAAAGTACATCCACCAGGGAGGGTCCTCAGTATAAGAGTTGGGCTGGAATGGCACTTCTTCCCTGCAAGTCTTGGCAATCAGTTCCTGTAATTGCATATACTCCTGGTCAATACTTATTATACTTTTTGTTTAGTTTCACAGATTAATTTAAACTGACATTTAATCTAAGCATTGTGAACTGCTCATGTTAAAGACAGATCCAGTAACAGGAAAAAAAACGGTGTGTAGAAAAATGGCCCCTCAATAATGTTATTTGGGTTGTTACTTCTTAGGAGTGGTTCAAAGCAAACCCCACGTGCCTTAACTGATGGATATTTTTGGGATATGCATTCAAAAGTGTTTGAGTAAATCACTACTGCTCACCATAGATTATGGGGACACACATTTCTTGCCAAACTCTCACAGAATCATAGACTCAAAGAATTGTTAAGGCTGGAAAAGACCTTCAAGATCATCCAGTCTAACCAGGCACCATCATCATGTCCAAAATAAAGCATGTTCTCAAGTGCCATATCCATATGCCTTTTACACTTCCAGGGATAGGGATTTCCCCACATCCCTGGGAAGTCTGTTTCAATGCTTTACAAACCTTTCTGTGAAAAACAAAATTCCTAACATCTAATCTAAGCAGAATTCTCAGCAGAGCTCACAGAGAAAACTGAGTAAAAGAGGTAAACGGTAGTTTATCAAGGACTACAAATTAACATCGTTAATATAGATGTATCAATAATTAGTAGCTTAGTCCCTAAAATAAAAGATATAATAATTTTCCTATGAAAATTAGAAGCACAATGCCATACTAGGAATCATCAATACGTTATTCAAAGCCTAAATTGTCATACCCAATCACAGAGTATTTTTAGGATTTATTTTTTTAAAAATAGAATTTTGAGATACTGCAACTAGTCACTGACTAAATCCAAAAATAACATGATCTCTTGCATGTGGTTCTGTTAATATACCAATATCTGTACATCTTGTTTCTATAGATTACAGATCGTTTTTCAAGTTGAAGTTTATTAAATCATTCCAAGCTTTGAAATGAGTTTGTGGCATGACAAATATTCATTTGAGCCAGGCAAGTCTGCAATCAGCAAACTCTGTATACTTAGGACTGAATTCAAATTGATACCCAGACCCCTAAGTAAAAAACCCAGAGTATGGACTATACTCTTCATTCAAAATCTAAGAAAAGTTGATAAAATTTTTAAAATACATCTCCCTAAACAAAAAGTACTTCATAGCATGATGATAAAAACTGCAAAGAGCTACACACATAGAAATGCTAGAGGCCAAAAATCTTTCAGAACCAAATGAAAATAAATGAAAATCAGGGTAATGAAAATAACACCAGGCAGTTGCACTGTGAGACAGACCATGAACTATTTTTGGATATAAAACCCAAAAACTCAGAGGCAAGGTGGGGGAAGGGTATGATATTTCTATGACACGTCTAAACAAAAAGCCCAGTATAAACACAGATACATTCACACAAACATCTTTTTGTAGGTGCAACTTTACTTAAGAGGAGAAATTCCTGACAGAATAGCTAAATCAAACTAGATTACACAGTGTTAAATCACAAAAGCCAGAAAAAGAAAGATCTGATTTATTACAGGGTTGTTTGTTGGTTTGGGGTTTTTTTTCCCAGTCTGCTGATAAATTACTTTTGAAGAATGTGGCACCATTGCTTTGGCTAGAAAAATTATATGCATTTTATAAAGACACTTGAGTTCTCTCAGCTCAATCAGCAAAACTGATAAATGATCATTCAGTCTCTATATACAACATAATGGGGCTACAGTCTATCCTCAGCTGTGTGCATTATGCCCAATACATATCACTGAATTCTGTGTGGTTGCATACATCACGGCTGTAGATACCCATAGCGATTCTGACTCTCCAAAAAACTTCATCTGTACTGATTTTGCTACCATACTTTTGATCTAAGACTATCAAACACAGACCTTGTTAAAGACTTAGATCTGCATCCTCCTTGCACTCATTTCTGACAGACTTTTAGTTCAAAAATGATAGCCAAGATAAACCAAGAAAACACTGCAAAGATTTTAAAAATCGGCATGTATGGCAGGGAGTAAGAGGCATGTAAACTTTTCTGAAGGTTTCCCACAGTCTGACATCACTTAAGGTTCCTTCAGTTAATGTACTGGTAAATTGAAGAACCTTCTTAAGAATTTGTGTCCAAAGGTTTTGAACAAGGGTCATTGAGAAACATCTAGATAAATTTCTCCTGCTGAATCTAGAAATCTAGTAACACAACAACTTTGCCTTGAAATTGCAGTATCTACGAAAATCTATGTTTTAGATTTTGCTATCTTAAACAAGAAAACTGAAAAATAGTTTTGGCATCCATATCAGATGAAAATAGAAAGGAATTCCCTACTGGAATATACAGCAAAAGTGAAATTGCAGATGCAGCTGTTTTAATCAGATCACTGGGATTGTTTTCCACGGGGCAGGTTAAACCATTACAAACTGAAGGCACAGTTTCAGGGTTTGTTTTAGCTCAAGGCAGTGCTGCTGGGCTTGGGGGAAGCCTATCTTGCTCCTTCCCCACTGTGACTGCTGAGATGACACAGCCACAGGGACCAGCCGCCAGCCACGCTGAACAAAGAGGCTGATCCTGATGTGGGGAAGAAGTGAGATGAGACTGAGAGATGGCGATGGTGCTGTGAAACCAAGCTCCTAATTTTATTTTCTTCCAAATAATAGTTTTGGCTTTGTTTATTTGGATTTGTTTATTGCCTGCCATGAGGCACATGAGATTCCACACGAACACTGCTGATCTCCTGCCCACTCTTGTGGAGCAGTGCCCTTAAAGTACCCACCTCACAAAAGCCTCATCCCTTTATTTACAAGTGCTTTACAGCAAGAACATCATCACTAGATAAAAAAAGAAAAAGAAGGAGTCTGCTCCAACAGTGTCATCCAACAGTGTTTTACCAATTCAACTGGTATGACACTGCCCCACTAAGTGCTCCACTGTCAGGGGAACACACTACAGATCAAAGAACTCTAATTTGTTACAGTCAGTAACTTCATTAAAAAAGATTTTCTAACTCTCTGTTCCCTCACAGAGTGCTTTTAATGCAAGAGCTACACATTTTTAAATGTACTCTTCCCCTCTGCCACCTATGTTTTTACATTTGCTTTCCCAATTTTTTCTGCACAGCAAATTACAAGTTAAAATGTAGGACGATTCAAACTCAATCTGGGCACTAAAATCCATAAATACTCAAAATTCCAAATTTTATAAAAAATTCCATATTTCTGGTAAATTTTCAGGTAGAAACAAGCTCTAAAACACAGAAAGACATTCACAGGTATTTATTATTTAAAAGAAGCACTGGTGTGTCATTTTACATGGTAAGAAGCCCCATTTTTCTCCTTAGTTATGAAATAAAATAATTGGTATTTATGAGGTGGGTAAAACACTTTCAACAGTGACCACTGTATTTTCCTTCTTTTTAATTTCTAAAATAGGGTAACTGTTGAAGTTTCTAGAAATAAACACAAAATACACTATTCAGGATAAAAGAAAGATTGAATCATTACAGCTTCTGATCTACTGCTTTAAAAGACCTGAGGAAACATCAGAATTTATACTACATTCAGGCTCCCACACTCAAGAAGCAAATTCCAAAGGCAAGGCCTTTTTCTTGAAAATACCCTGCAACCAAAATACCAGACATTTCAGTCTTAGCATTGTTGGCTCCAACTGCTCAAATGACCTCAAATAAATACGAGATATAGTAAAGGAGAGGTGATTTCTTGCATAACTATCTAATATTTTAACAGACCAAAGGCTAGCAGGACTTAGTGTGAGCGCAGAAAAAAGCTGGTTTGAATAATTCTAACTACTGCATCAAAACTGGGATAAAAACTCATTGCAATTTTCATTTGTGCTTTAAAAGTCTTAAATTAAGTTTTTTTGGAAGCCAGTGACTATCACATTTATTCTACACCATTTTAAGAAATAGGTATAAAACTTCCTAAAATATGTCTTAAAATATTTTTCAAGAAAACTTTTGAAACGAACTTTGTTGCTCAAAACAAATACCAGATACATTTTTTAAATTGTACACATGAGGACCTTCATGGAGAGCTGAAGTTTATGAAAGGAATTCAGTATTTTTTAGTTTGATGAAGAGAGTGGTCTCTTCACCAAAGAGAGTTGAAGGATGAGAGGTGGCAGATGAGAACAGGCAGCAAAGTACATGGTTGCTAAATCATGTAGAGATAAGTGCTTTGGGAAAGCAAATTGCTGGCGGTGAAAAGGCTTCTAATAGTGAGCACAGAAACCCCCTCACCTGATGCCAGCTGCGCTCTAGGAAAATGGAATTCCCTCCACATTTGTCTTGTGATTATAAAGGTTAGCACTAAAAACAAACATAAAACTCCAGGTAAATATTATTCATCACCAATTTCTGTTCTTAGCAGAAAGAATTCTTCCGCCTGGAATTTACTGAGACAAGTGGGAACAGTATTTCGTCCTCCAGTAACTAGACATCCCAAGGAGATGAAACACTTTTTCTGAAATATGGCCCAAGCCACAGCTCTCCTGGCAGCAGTGAGTAACAACTTTGCTGGTGGAACTTGTAGACCAAATACAGTCAAAATCCAAGCTCTCTTGTAGTATCTTATAACGAAAGGGGAAGAATTCCTAAAAGAGTCGTGAGAGTAATCCCAACTGCTGTAACTCAGATCATGTAACAGCCAGCTATGATAATCTCCTCAGTAAATTAATATGGTTTGTCAAGCCAAACAAACTACAAAATAAGAAAGCTGTGACTGTGCCATGAAGATTTGCTAATCATGAACATCCATTTCAAAAACGTTCTGAAACTCAGACGAAACTAGCTTATTATCTCCTTTATTGGTGTTTTCAGAGGAGGAAAAAGATGGCCCTGCAGCAACCCAGAAAAGTGAGAATGAGGAACAACTGAGATCTGATGCATCTTTAGGAAGATAGTGAAATTAATTAATCATTAAGCTATTTACTCTAAGGCAATTGAAGAATAAAGATTAGCCTAAAAGGCTTCAGGTCCAGAAGCACTGAATACCACTGGCAGGTCTAAACAAATGCTACCAGCACAAAGCCCTGTTTTCCTTCATCAGCACACTCTGCACCACACTGAAATACGCTACATGGGCAGTACATGGAGAACAAATATGACTCTATAAGGTATTTGCTGAGATAAAACTAAACCATTATATAGTTACTATTATTCTATCATCCTGTGGTGTGATTATGACTACAGAATTTGACTGTCTGCCTAACAGTACTTTACTAAAAGTTTTTTTATGACTCAAAAGCTCACTTACACTACTCTCCTCTGGAATAACTTCTGTTAAAGTTCACAAAGTACTTCAGTAAGCAATTGGCAGTTTTAATCAGGAAAGCATTACTGTCATTACATTAATATTTTACAGTCATTTACATAAAGCATAAGAAAAGCTATCCATCTGCTATCACAAGAAAAAATATATACTGAAATGCATGATAGAAAGAGATAAAGACCTACAGCTGAAGTCCAACATAAATAAACACAATCAATTTCCCAAGCTGACAGTGCATTGTAAATTATTTACAACATATAAATAGGTGAAACACTACTCCAGGTCCATTGAAAAAAAACCAAAATGGCATCACAGAAGAAAAATGGCACAGCATAGCTTTCTATAACCCACACTACAACTGAATGAATGAAATGCAAGAGGACATGTGCCAAGTTACTTGATACTTGCTAGTCAGCTTAATCAGATACTCTCAATTTCCTGCAGGATGGATCACAAACACTGTTCTGCTGCTTACTGCACACCACGTCTACTAAAATATTTTCTGAGGTAGAATGATCCCTAATGCCATCTAATAACACAAGGGGTCTGGAACCACACAACCTGACATAATGTAAGAGAAGCAGGTTTAAATAAAAATAATTAATTAAAAGATATTGTACATGGGTAACTGAGACAGTAAATTATAAGGTTATGATGACAGATAGCCAAGTTTCTCACTATCCCTTATTGTAACCCTACCATGTAAAAACCCAAAACCTGACTTTGTGCTCCAGACTGCCATCTGCCCTTATTTTAAAAGCCATCCTAAAATTTCCTTAGAGTTTTAAAAGTAACACACTTTAAAGAAATGTTTTAAAACTATTTGTCCAAAGAGTTACCTCAATATCAGAAAGCCATTTTATATTCAACAAACTGAAATAATTAAGAATATAATTCATATAACATCTTTTAATGACATGAACTTCTGTGATGAAAGGTTAATAAAGGATGAGCAAGATTATTGCCATGAAGAAAAGGATTTAACAGAAATTCTGCAATGCTTGAATGTTATTGAAAATACTTTTAGCCCTTTTATTGTTCAGGAAGGTATATGTATGAGATATCAGTTATTAATAGTATCTAATCAACAAAGTATCAGCAAAGCAAGCTGACTGAAAATCTTATCTTGTACCTTATTATCATCAACAACATGATATTAATTTTATGCCTAACTACATTAATTTTTCTGCCTAACTTCATTCATATATTAGCACTGATATGCATTTTATTAATCATCATCTCAGTTGCTTCATCCAGCTAATTTTTTCATATATTAGAGAGATGCATATTCTTAGGGGAAACTAGAAAGATTTTCTCTTTATATTTTTCTTTAATGAGGATACACAGAAGAAAATAACAGGGATGGAGAGGAATGAGAACAAAGAGACGACGAAAGCCAAGTCTCCTCCCTTCCAGCTTCACCCCAACTAAAATTCTTTAGCCCTGGCCCAAGCTACACTGACAATGCAGAAAAACTATCCATTTTCCTCTCTCTTCAAAAGCTGATGAGATAAAATATAGGAAAAATATATAGCGCGAAACCCAAAAAAGCCAAACAAAGCACCCATTGTGAGTTTCCCCATTTTCATTGCCTTCACTAATAAACTGTTTTCAAAAGAAGGAAAAATAGATATTAGTATTTAGGCCTACTAAATAAAGGCAAGAAAAAAGCTTTATGTTTTTTAACCTCAACATTACTTCTCAGACCACTTCTAAAATCACACAGAAATTCTTAGAAATCAATATTTTGAATCAAGAATTTTACCTCAAAGTAATATGAATTTTAAATAATTAACCCTTTTGCAATTTCTAGCTCCTCTCTGCTCCATTTTTGGCACTGATTTTCTTAGTGTTTCAAAATAAAGCCACTGCACAAGATGTATTTCTTAGCACAACTAAACTTCTTATCCCTAAAGGAAAATCGCTCCACATTTTTTGTTATTACCTTGACTTTCTACTCTTTGGGGTTTCATGTTTCTCTCAAATTCCCATGAATCAGAAAAAAAAAATTAATTTTTTTAAAGGAACGTTTTCTTACTAGAAACCTCTCAAATTATTTTTAGTAAATGCATTTATGGGTGCTACCTACTATCTCCTGTTCCTCTTCTAAAGATATTCTGGATAATACTGGAAAGGTCCTAATAAAAGAAGAGCACTCTGCATCAAGCAATTTTGCCTAGTGAATTTTCCTTCAATAGCTAGTGTCCAATGTATTTTTAAAAAACACAGTGATTATTTTAACTTTGCAGAATTACACGAGCATAAAAATTTGCACTTACACTACCTAATATATCAGAAAAACTTAGAGAACCTAAATATCCTAAAACTGCTCAATAAATTCTCTCCATCGTCATGCTCTTCTCACAGAGATCACTTTGTTTTGTATCTGGGTGCCTCCAGCTCTTTTCTTCCTTCCCCCTGGCCTCATGCTACTCACAGTCCCTCTCTGCTATGCCCAGGATTCAAGCAAAGGGGAAGTCCAAGTACCAGGTGTGGCTTTTTACTAGGCAAGCTGGAGCCAGACCGCTTGCAACAGAAAATACCCAACCTGAAGACATGGGAATACAGTTGCTTCCCTCGTCATCAGAGGAACACGCTGTACAGAAACCACAGTCCCATGACTCAGAGCACATCTCAACCAAGAAGCTCTGAGATGATCCTCTGTCTCCACTGAGCACAGGGAACTTGAAACTACATTCCTGACTGCTTCTTGACATTTCCTTGTCCCTGTGCAAACTTAAGTCCATCCAATCTAATTGTGCCTTACTCTTTCTTTCACTGTCCTTTTTGATTTTTCATGCAGTCTCTGCTTTTCACCTCCCCCTCATGCCAGAAAAGGATTTCTACTTTCTCCTCTACACTGAGTGTCCACTAGTCTGTTGCTGCTCAAAGGCAAATACGAATGCCAAGAAAATAAAATAATAGCATTCAAGGAAATGGTGATACTCTCTCTCTTTTTAATCTTGCCAGCAGTAGTGAGACAGAAGACAGACAACTTCACTGAAGAGAGATTAGTATAATACTTCCTGTCACACCATGAAAGTGGTTTCATTTTTAAAAAAATAATAACATATTAACAGTAGAATTTTCAGTATTAGAATCATGATCTGAGAAAGTGCTGTTTACAATTAACTTACTACCTACATACTCCCAGATTCCAGAAGGAAAGCGCACCAAAATCAAAATGCTTCCCACAGAAAAAACCTGAAAAATTCTAAAAACAGTCATACTGCTTTCTGTGGCATTCTTTGGGTACATGTTCAGTCATTCATTTAATTAGTAGCATTGAGTCTGAGCTCTATCTTTTAAAAGCTAAGCATAAACGTAGTATCTTACCTTGTATCTCTAATGAGAGGTGCACTTCCCAGTTTAAAACAGATCTTTTCCCCACCACAAGATGCTTGCCTTAAAGAAAAGCTTTCTGCCAGATCAAACCCTGTAAAACAGCACAATATGATACAATTTAATGGAATTTAAAAATCATAAGTAAATAAACATTTTTAGCATACTTGGATACAAGCTTATTAGCATTCCTAGAACACAGACTGACGAGCTATTTTGAAAAGTAGAACCTGAAATCAGAGAAACTTTCAATATTCATTTTATTAAAACTATTCATGCAAAATTCACTTGGTAGATGATTTAAAAACATGAAAAAATGAGATTTAAAAACATGAAAAAATGAATTAGTTAGTTCCTTTCATTGTCTGAATTCTGATAAGAATACAGGATGATTGGAAAAAAAACCATCACAATGAGTGTGGCTGCCAAACTTGAACTAATACTTTCAAGGTAAAACATGTTCTGATTTTAATGTCACCTTCCCAAGAGCAGCAGCAGCTTTTAGTGCTTAGGGATGGCATTCTGTTTTAACTTTTCAATTTTAAAATCAGCTTCAATCAGACTATAATCACATCCAGTAATCATTACCAGCTAATTAATATAAATATCCAATTAATATTAGCTTGGTCATTTACCTGATATACCACGACTGTCTCTGTTGATTTGTTTGAGATGACGGGTAACTGTTTTCATTAAAGGACACACAGCACCTTCAAGAGAACACAGTTTTGTAAAATATTATCAGACTAAAAGGAATTGAACAAACTATCATGGCAGTTACGGTAATATTGACAGGAATGTTTATTTCTGTTTCTTTAGGATAGGAAAAGCAGCAATAAACCAAGTTATAAAACCTAAAAAAGAGCAGATTTTATACTACACTTGCAATAATATAAGCAGATAGAATTTGTATCACATTTAATCCAGCTGCCTGTGGTTAAAGTTTATATAAACTATACAGCCAGAAGAAAACCATTAAATCTTACCATGCTGTATCCATTTACAACACTTTATAAAGCAGTAATATCTGTTCCAAGTTCTTTCTGTATTTCTCACTGTATTGGTGAAAATATTTTCCACCATTCATGAATATGAAAAAATATTGTATTTTGAGGAAAAAAAGCTTGAAAATTAAGTAGAGGAGTAAGTCTGAATCAATGTATTTTGGTAAGCAAACAGAACATTCTAAAATTTGTAACATGGTAAAATTAGGTTAAACCTGAACCCTTAGATCTAACACTGTATTATTAATATGTAATGTTTATTATTACTTCTTATTTGCATAAAGTCCTTTAAGGTCTTTTTTTATTAGATATATAGGAATGTCCACTTTTAAGAAGGAAAGAGAGAAATGTCACTTCTGTGCAGGGGTTATAAATAAGGCTCACTACAGGTTTTGAACATAGTTCCACTAAATCCTAAAAAAATCTAGCAAATCAAAGAGGACAATTTATGATATTTGATCTGTCAACTTGTCAAGCACAGAGCTTTGTGAGCTGATGCAACTAAAAAAGATGTCCGAAGTGTATCTGAAGCTGCTGAAAAGTGAAGGTCAAAGTGCTTTCTGAAGCCTTAGTTCAATGAAAAAAGTAAGGAATGTCCTACCATTAACCCAGAAATAATCTATATTTAAATATTTTGTAAGGTCATCCAGACCAAACATGGGTATTAAAAACAGTTATACCTGCAGTGTTAAAGCATGTGAAATTTTTCATTTATTCTTTAGTTATTTAGAAAGCATATTATCCTTCAAAACTCTTAGATGCTATTAAATATATTACGGTATTTGATGTGGATTAAAAATGGCTAATTGGAAATAACTCGTAAAAGTGAAACCATACTATATAATAAAGACATAAAGACACCTTCTGATAATACAGTTGATGAAAGCTATGTCTACTATTTGGCGAATAGACTGGGGAAAACAAGTTTTGGCTTTGCTTTTTTTATAAGATCCATTAAGTTCCATGTGTTTCACATGTAAAATTACAGTTACAATTAACAATTGAATACTACAAGTAACATCACAGATAAATTCATTTACTTCTAAGGCTCTAAGAAAATAAGTATTTTCTTTCCCTCGTATAGATCCATAAATATGCAGATATGCGTGTTTTTCCCTGTACAGATAGTTTCATGATAAATGAGATGAAACATATGCATGAAAAACTCTGTAAATTCCCTTTCCCCAGAAAAGACTGTAAAGAATATTCATGTTGAAAGCTCTGAAGTGAAATCTTTCATCATTCTTGGTTAGCAGGAAGTTTTATACAGTGAGAAAAGCATTCACTGGAATTACACAGTAACATAGCAATTTCAATACCCCAGCTGATATACACGCACACAACACAGGACAGAAACAGGTTCACCTAAGATACCCTTTAATTTACAAACCTCAACCTTCAATCAAATACAGATTATGAAGTGACAGAATTCTATATACAACCACTCTAAAACAATGAATGTTGTAAAGATACATTTACATAACTATAGCTCTAAGAAATAAGCTGGCGTAAAGGAAGCCATTTATGGCTGAAGTCACAAAAGGATGTCAGACATACATGGACAGATGTTTTTCTTAAATCTATATGTTTTCTAAGGGCTTTTTTCAAAAATATTCAACAAATTTCAAGGCAGATTCTCTTTTTTTGCTAAATACTTGACAGTACTTAAAAGAGCAGACAGAGTACTTATTGCTGATTTTACCCTAGAGTGATGTAACCTTTTGAGAACCTGGGACACAAGTGTGCTTTTTTTTTTGTTTACAAGCATTCTTTCAGTGAAAGGCAAGAAAGTTCAAGTCTATTGCCCACAGCCACTTTCTTCCAAGTCCAAATAAAGACTCAAGCCTTAATTTTTGTGTAATCCAGATGATAGCAATGATTCCTCACATGCCACAGACTGGACCGTGAACCTATTTTTACCAGAGGCATAACAGCCACAGCACAGCTAGGCCATTTAAGTGTTAGTTAGTTGTTTGTATTCCACTTCCCCAGACCTGAAAGAGTTATGGTGAATCTTCTATTGCATGGTGCCGATGCACTTCTTTAGTTCAGTGCTAGTCCTTTTACCAGAGAACTAAGGCAATACTCTCAAATAACATGACCAAACCCTCTCCATACTTAAGACTGACAACTTTCATTACTACAGAGTGATGAAAATTCCTTCTGCAGTTACAGCTTGCACAGTTAATCACTTCAATGATTTTTAGTATTGCTAGCAGATCCTTAAATTTTCTTTAGCCTGAGACAAAACAGACAATTTGCCCATGCAACATGTGGACAGCTGAATGATGAGGCCTACACGAAGATATTCAAGAAAGAATAAGATAGACCCTTATCCATTAACCTACCTGGCCTGTTAAAATACATTACAATAAAATTAATGAAATAGTAAGAAGGACAAGCTTACATTTATACATACATTGCTCTGCATATGATAAAACTGCATCTGTGTGGACTGAACTAAAAAATTAATATTAAATCAGTGATATCCATGGTCAAGTTAACTTATATTTAAATTAATGAATTTACCTACCCATACAAAAAATGAGGTCTGGATCTTTATAAATCAATGAGTTCTAGCTATGAGCTTATTAATATAAAGACAAGCAAATAATCTTGAAAATTTTAATTTATGCCCAGCAAGCAGTATATCACAGATCATTTTCTTCTCTCTTACCACTAAGACTAATAAGAATTTTTTTGTTTTTTTCTAATAGCATTATGGAAAAAAAAATAGGCATTGCATCTAGACATATCTGTTGCAACATGAAATGGCACATTCCAAATTCCTGGAATGATCAGGACACCTGTTGAAGCACACTGCAACTTCCATCTAGGCACCATGCTCAGCTTTCCATTCCATGCAAACGAGGACAGAAGAGACTGTGGTGTGTGCTTCAGTCTCCCCCTTGCAGATATCTCTTGTGTGCACTTCCTGAATGGGAACTGTAGCTTCCAATGGGCAGTCCTGGCTTTGCCAGATTAGTATCATCTGTAATGGCTAGAGTCACTTCACAAGTACCCATGTGCTACTTAATAATTAAATTTCATGTTCAGGAGAAGTTTCTAGCTGCCATCTACCACCACAGATATGCACATTGCAAAGGCACTGAAGCTTCCATCAGTAGCCATGACCAGCCCAGTGAATGCGGCCAGACAGCAAAGCCCAACCTAATGCGTACCCACATTCTGCATCGACTCAAGCTTCACACAGAAACCCACATTACCCAAGACTTTTCTCATACTCTTACTGGATCAGGCTTCATAAACATACAGACATAGTCAACCTCTTCAGAGCTAGTCACACACTTGCAAATATCAGCAATAATATCCAGTGAGTCCACCTCAAACATATTCATACTGAAGATAGGCAGATCTAGCTGGCTTGATTCCAAATTAGGTCAAGAATTCAGATTTCCTACATATTTGTAGCCTCAAATATACAGGCAACACGAAATAAGATGTGATTTTTATGCATTCTGTTATTTTACTCTGTAAAGAAGATTATATTACATTACAATGTATATGTTAATTAAGACAAGAGTGGAAATAATGAAGGGAACGTGATATAGTAAAGAAGTCAACTTCAAGTCAGGTCACAATTTAGATGGTTATGAAGTAACATAACACCGGCAGGCAGAAATAAGAAATCTAAGCAATGGAGTTCAAGGATTAGGATACTCATGCTAGACCCCTGGAGAACTATAGTCTCCCATGAAGAAGAATAAGGGGTGAAAAGCAGAACTTCATATTATTTGAGACAACACTTTAAGGGCAAGCCTTGCATGACCAACTCAGTGGCCTGGTACAATGGAATAACTACATTGTCAGCAGACAAGGAAAGAGCTGAGAATGTCATCTGGATTTCTGCAAGGCCTCTGACATGGTCCCCACAATATCTCTGAATTGTAGAAGTCGGGATTTGATGTGCGGATTGCTTGGAGGGTGAAGAATTGGTTGGACAGTCACATCCAGAGGGGAGTGATCAACTCCTCAATGTCCAGATGGAAATCAGTGATAAGTGATGTCCCATTTGGTTACAACAATATTTAACTAATGAATTACATAGAGTGCACCCTCAGCACATTTGCAGAAGACACCAGGCTGAGCAGCACAGTTGACACACCTGAAGGACAGGATGTCATCCAGAGGGAATGGAATGGAATGGGAATCTTGTGAGGTTCAACAACCTTATGAGGTGTTGCACCTGGGTCAGGGCAATGCTCTGTATCAAGACAGGCTGGAGATTGGGAGAATTGAGAGCAGCCCTGACAAGAAGGCTTTGAGAATACTGATGGATGAAAAGCTGGAGATTAGCTGACAGTGTGTGCTCACAGCCCAGAAAGCCAATCATATCCTGGGCTAAAGAACAAGATAACAGAACATACATCTAAAGAAGCACAGCCAGCAGATGAAAGGAGTGATTCTGCCCATCAGCTCTTAGGAGAAACCCCCTGCATCCAACTCCAAGGCCCCAACACAACAAAGAAGTGGACCTGCTGGGTCAGGTACAAAGGAAGACCACAAAAATGATCAGAGAGCTGGGGTATCTCTCCTGAGAATTAGAGTTCAGCCTGGAGAAGAGAAGGCTCCCGGGAGAGCTTACTCCAGCCTTCCAGCCAGTGGGCCTCTAAGAAAGATGGGTACAGACTTTTATCAGGACCTGTTGACACAGGGCAAGGGGTAAGGGCTTTAAATAAAAGAGGTTAGATTTAGACTAGACTATACAATAATTGTGAAACATTGGAACAGCTTGCCCAGAGTGGTGGTAGATGCCCCATCCCTGGAAACATTCAAGGCCAGGTTGGATGGGAATGTCAGGAATATGAATATATATGACAGTTACTGTAGAGTCATTATATTGATCTGAAGAAGTATCTAGCTGTACTAAAAATATTAAACCAAAAAATGGAGCTGATTTGCACACTTGAAACCACTCACTGTATTTGTGTTAAAGTGCCTATCCAAAACCATGATTCATAGCCAATACTTTTCACATTCCATGTCAAAGGCAAGGAAAATTCACCATGCCTAATAGTCTCAGGACTTTGTTTATACTACATTTTTCATGGATTAGTGACTTTAAAAATCAGTAATTGCATAATAAAGTTGAAAAATAAGAACTGATCTAGGAATGAGACAGAGTATTAATATTCTTAATATAAGGCATTCAGGAATGATCAAATTAGAACTTCATGTGTCACTGCAGAAAAAGCTTACATCCACACTCAAACCCCAAATATTCCCAGTAATAATAAGTTGACAACATGAAGAAAGTATGCTTGCAGTCAGATCAAAAATATGCCTGTGGAAAACTCCTGAACTCCCTTTCCCTCAGATTTGCTATACGCCATCATGAGAAGCGAATGCTTCCCTCTAATGAACAATAAGCATATGAAAACATGAGAACTGAAAGAAATCCTCTATGTGAATCTAATGCTTACTGGCATTACTGGTACCTGCAGAGTCTAAGGAGGACTGCTCCAAGATCATCCAGCATACTCTCTCAGCCTCTGCCTCTATTTTCAATACTGGTATTTATTTATGACAATATTGGCCCAATGAATAAGTCACAAAGTATATTCAGCATGCTTGCTCAGAAAGCTCTTCCCTATACATGGACACAAGTCAATCCTTCCCTTAACACACTTCTTTCTCTCATCACCCTCAAATTAACTGTAGTCCACACTTTTCCATGTATTTTAAGCCATTCTTTTAGATTCAAGTAGATCACGTGAGAAATTTCAAGATGTAAACATAATAATCTCAGATTCTACCTAAATGGGCTTTGCTGGAAAAGCTTCATTAGCTCAGAGAAATAAATGCTATTCATATGTTCTTGAAGGAAGAAAACTGAAAAGATCGTCAAGGCAGATATTGAAGGAC
The DNA here is from genome assembly GCA_013396955.1 of Regulus satrapa. Classification (NCBI taxonomy): domain Eukaryota; kingdom Metazoa; phylum Chordata; class Aves; order Passeriformes; family Regulidae; genus Regulus; species Regulus satrapa. The sequence continues at coordinate 9,943 of VWZN01013652.1, read as the reverse complement.
AGATGCGCTGATTTAAACAGAACTTGTACATGGGAGGGACCGGAGGCCAAAGAAAGAGTGACGGAATGCAAGGTAGGGAAAAAAAGGTTGGCAAAAAAGATCTGTACCACTTTTACTGCTGCTCTGGTACTGGGTCCATTCTTACCCAACTCCTGCTTTCTGGTCTATAACTCGCCATTCTTTTTTGGACAATAACCATCCCTACAAACTCTACTAGAGTCTCTTTCCTGTTATCAACTGGAGTTTAACTCTGGGCTTAACTCACACACCTGCTGTTGGCAGAGCTGCTCAAGCTGGCAGCTATCGGCTTGTTATTCCTCACCATCTGCCTGTACCACCACAAAACTGAAGAAGCCTCTTTCAATTGTGCACCCTCAGCTATTCACAGGAGAGATTAAATCTCTCTTTTTCTTCCTAGAAGTTCAATTGGACCCATATTTGATCCATTTGTGGCAATCAGGCTAAGGAAAACTGCAACTTCACCACCGGCTGCTTAGCTACAAACTTCTAAGAGAATATAATGCACAGTTCAGATGCACTGTTTATTCACAGTTCAGTGTATCTGCCACATCTTCTACAGCTGGCCCAACTTTTATTAAGGCATCATTTCACTAGAGAAAAAAAATATATAAAAGAGACAATGCTTCCTGGAATTTTGTTCTAACATTTTTTAAGCTATATCACTAGGGAACCTTCTGTACTTGCAGCACTTTAGCACTTTAAAAACTTCCCTTCTGCAACCCACCACCTAGTTGAATGAGAGAATTCAACCTATTTTTCTTCTTTCAGACAGAATGATTTCACAGCTATGATGTAGGCTTGCTCTCTCAGAGGGGTTAAGAATAATTCATCAGCAGAGCACTTAGCCTCACTGCCCTAAAAATATAAGGGGGAAAAAGACTTTGACTTAAATTCTGGCTCTTCACAATGCATTATTATTACCTCAGAGCCCACATATTACACTTATTATTTATTCATTATTACTACTTATAGTTTCCAGAAGTAGTAAAAGGGTTGTTTTCCTAGTCATGGACTTTAAAATTTCTTGGGCCTGATTTACAAATGAGTTATTGAGATTCAAAGTTGCTGTGTGTGTGTAGTTTCTATTATCTTTCATAAGATTTCTGGAAAGGAACAGCATTAGAGAGTTAATTTTATTTTTGAGAAAAAAACCAACACAATTTAAATAGCAATAAACACGTTCTCCTTGGTAATAATTGTAGGAAAATTGTAAGTTGAAGTACTTGCTGAGGCCGAGTAACTCTAGAAGACTGATGTTCCATATTTGACAAGCACACACGATGTGCCTTTAAAACAGAATTTACCACATTCTGGAGAATTAATGGAAAGTTTAAGTGAGAAAACTAGATAGCATGGAAAGTAAGAGAAAGAAGAAAACAGAAATATGAGAAAATTTGCAGAGGACAGGAAACAGCTTTTTTTTTAGTTAAACAATATCTTTCTGTTCCTTTCCTCCATCTTCTCAGGAAAACATGTGGGTTTTTTCCACTCTGTGTGAGACATATGACCCAGTCTAGGGGTTAAATACAGGTGCAGTTAACATGAGCATTAGATTGCTTATGTCACTGTGATAACTGGTCTGCTCTAATAGAGCCACATGATTTTGTTCACAAAAGTTTTGCAAACTCTGATTTATAACCTTGTTTTGTATGATAGGAAAAGAAAAGTACAAAACAAAACTCCTGGAACTACAATTACCTCCGAACATGAATCTTCCAAGCACAGGAAGCAGAAAGGCTGCTTTGGAACTGCTTCAAACTTAGTTCATTTCAGAAAAAAGATTTAAAACAACCTTGCATAATTTTATCTGTTCATATTGTTTATTTGCTATGTAATGTTGTTATTTACTAAAAATTTTTCAGTACTGAGATTCATGCCTTTGGTTTGTGATGGGCAAGAAAAGTGGAAGTACCTGTCTGGTCACTGACAGCCACAGAAGTAGAAACAGGAAGGAGGAAGACTGCCATACAAAGCCAAATTATGCAGGATCCAGTGCGCTTCATCTCCCCCCGGAAACATGTGAACAAACAGCTACAAATCTGAAACAAAAAATAAGCATATTCAGAACAACCTCATCTTCGGCTTTCCACCTGCCCTTGTCAGAAAACCACAAACAAGAACTTCTTAACTGTGGAGAGGAAGTTTCTAGTCACATATAAGTGTATAATTTATCTGTTTAAGGACCTACAAAAAAGGTTTCTTCCAGTTTGGAAATAAATTATAAACATACTTCTTTTAGTTCTTTATTAATAAATTCAGAAGTAGCATTTTTTAAATACTAACTTGGACATATTAGTTGTAAAGACACTGAATGTTCATTTCATTAGTAATCACTAATTTTCTTTAATATTTCCCCACAAATTTTTTTTTCGATTTTCAATATTTTAGATAAACTGCTCGGTGTCACAACACTCACGGTGACTGCTGAAGTGGTCCTCAAATGGAACAAAGGCAACGTGCAATTGTTTGAGTTTAACCACAAAAGAAACCAAAACGTGGTATTTCTCCACCTTGCAAAGCGCCCAGAGCAGCCAACATTGAATTTCCAGTTTAAATATCACAAAAGTACAGGCTTCCACAGCACAAACTGGTACTGACATTAGAGGACAAAAGCTTCCTCCTAAGCTAACTGTGATGTATAAATACATGTTAATTTCTTGAAACACAGAAGATGTCTAATATTTTTCTTATCACATTTTCTGTTAGAAAAGCAAATCACATACCTAAGAGGCAATTTTTATAATCATTTTCACAAGGCACCTTATTCATCATGAAAGCTATTCTGTCATGTACTGACAGCAACTACATCATTATTAACTTTTCCAGCCTTCCCACCAGCAGCAAAGCGAATACATGTTCAAATAAATTATCATTTAATTTCCTGCACCTGCTTTACAAGCAGGCATCGGGAATTCAGCAGAGCTGCCGCTCCTGGTTTTCTGGAGGGCTCTAATCACCAACACCACCACCACCCCCTCGCTGCCGCCGCACCTCCGGGCTTGTGTCCTCTCCCGCCGGCTCCTCCAGGAGCTGCCCTCCCTCGCACGGCCGGAGCGCCGCGGAGCGCCCCGAGCCCTGGGCAGCCCGGACTCCAACGGGGCAGCGCGGGCAGCCCGCTCTCCCCGGGCTGGAGCCGCGCTAGCCGGAGGGAGGGCTCCGCGCTCGGGGCGGGAAGGCGAGCG
>VWZN01013651.1:695886-710372 GCA_013396955.1 Regulus satrapa | reverse complement strand
CATTGCTGTACAACCCTCTGCCCCAATCCCCCCACCCCCATGGCTCTCCCCAGAGCTCCTCCACCTCCCCTTCAAGGCTGCCCTGGGCTGTTCATGCCTGGGGGAGGTAATTGACAGAAATGCCCCAACCCTGTACCTGTTGTGTTCCATCTCATTCCATAATTTACCCTGAATCCCAACCCATCTCACATCCCACACTCCATCCCATAGCCCAGCCCATTCTATATCCTATCCTAAATCCCATCCTATATCCTACCCTGTATCCCAGCCCCTATCCTACACTGTATCCTATGCCATACCACGCCCTGTATCCCACCCCATATCCCATCCTAAACCCCATCCTATACCCCTGCATTCCCTCCCATATTCCACCCTGTATCCCATCTCTCTGAATCACATCCCATCCCATATTCCACCCTGAATTTCATCCCACCCTTTACCTCCTCACCGTGCTGCCCCCAGAGGTCCCCCAGTACCAGCCCAGTGCCTCCCAGCCCTGCCCAGTTCCCAGCTGATTCTCCAGCACTGCCTGGGAGCACCTGGAACGGGCTTTGGGATGGCTGGAGGGGTTGTGGTGATGCAGGAGGTTTCAGGTCCCCAACGGGGACATTCCCCGGTGCTGCAGCTCAGGTAATGAGTTGGTGTTAATGAGTCCATAATTAATTTTCATTTCCTTCAGTGATGCCGAGCACTCGCCCTCCTCAGCGGACGTCAGGTGGTGAAACCAGAGAAGGGGAAAGCTCCCAAACCTCCCCTAAACCACCTCAAAACTGCCCAGTGTGGTCATGGCCAGGGTTCGTCTTCCCAAAACACTCTGAATTCACTCTTGGCTGCTCTGCCAGGGACACCAAACGTGCCTGGCTTGGGGACACTGGTCCCACCCTGGCTCAGCTTCCCCTGCGCTGCCTGGGCTCTGCACCCCCTGTCCCCACAGCTCCCTCCTGAATCTGGCCGCAGGTTCGCAGGCAGAGCCCAGCAAAACACCTGGCTCACTCCACAGGGACTCGGCCTCAGAGCAGGCTTTGGGGAGGGAGTTGCTGCGGGGACACGGATGGGAAGCCTGAGCTGGGCTCTAGGGGGGAGCTTTCCTGGGGGCAGCCAAGGCTGGAGATGTCCTGGTGGGGATGTCTCCACAATTGATGGGTGATGTTGTTTCCTGAGGGAAGACAGACCCAGGAACCAAAATGCTGTCAGCAACACCAGCCCAAAATCAGCCCCGACCCTGAGCTCAGGGCTGAGGTGGCCATGGGGACAGATCCAGCTGGGGGTTCACAGTGCCCAGATGCAAAGAGGGTTGGAGGGCATGAGCATCCTCCTTCCACAGAGGATTGAGCTACAACAGTTTGGGGTTGTTTGCTACATCTGCTGAGCAAAACCTGCATCCATTATCCACGTGAGGACTACATAAACAAGTGGCCATGTGTTGGACCTGTGTTTCTATTAGACTCCAGCCAAGCAGTGGGGCTGGATTTGGGAGGTGCAGCCCCTGGAGCACTGCCAGGGCCACTGCTGCCTCCCCCTGCTCCTGCCTTTGTCCCTGTCATGTCCCCCCCCTCCCACCAGGGCTGACAGCAGATGTCACCTCCTAGGAGGAACCTCCTGCATGGTCAGGACCATTCCTGGTTTAATGCTGGAGGGGAAAATCAGCCCATGACAGGAAAATCCAGCATCGCCAGGGTGAGCCCGTGCCCTTTGCAGCACCATTATCTCCCCAACGCCCCGCAGAGTCCGCAGCGCTGAATAATGCATCAGGTCCTGGGAAACAAAGAAGATGAGGGATGAAAAAGCAGCACAGGGAGACCCTGGCATGGCAAGGACAGGAGCCCAATGAGGCTTCCTGGTTTTGGCCAGGAGCCAGGGCTTTGTGGCAGGACCACACCAGGGTTTGACCAGTAGTCTGGAAGATGGAGCAGAGCCCAGCCCAGGGTGCAGGATCCCAGGGCAGAGAGATGGCAAACACAGCCAGAACCACACCTGGAACGGGATGGGGAAAGGAAATAGCCATGGGGGTGGGAAAAATTCAAGAAAGGCAGGAAGAAAAAGCTGCCAGGCAGGCGGGCAGGGTGAAGCCACGAGAGCAGTGAGAAGGGGTGATCTGGTGGAGAACAAAAGGGGAGAGATGGAAGGAGCAGGAGGGTCGGTAATTGCAGGCAAACAGGCAGAGCCAGCCTCGGTTGGGGGGAGAGGAGGAAAATCATCACTTGAAAGAAACTGAGGATTTAGGAACGGGGAGAAAGAAAAGGCGATAAATAATTAAAGGAGATCAAACGAGGCAGGCAGCAGAACAGGCCTAATTGCAAGGATTTGCGCTGGGGTTCGACATCTCCAGCAGCCTCCTCCTGACGCAGAAGAAAGGGCGGCCGGGAGTGGCGGTGCCGTGCAGGAACGTGCTGCTGGCACGGCGCAGGCAGGAGCCCCTGATCAAAGCCTGGCGCCGGCTTTCATGGGGCTCGACAACCTCGACGAGGCAGGGGGAGAAGAAAATACCAGAAAATGGGGAGGCAAAGCAAAGGCACGAAGGGGCTGGGGGCACCACGGTGCCGTGAGAGCCCTGGGTAGGATGGGGACGGGGCATCGGAACAGCCCCACGCGCGCCCAGGGTGACCTTGGGCCGTTCGATCGTGGCCCAGCAGCTGGAGGCTCCCATCGATTTGGGCTTGACCCCACGTGGCCCAGCTCGGTGCTGGGGGGGGTTTGCTGGGTTGTCCTGCTTCCTCAGGGTTCCCTCTCACTCCCAGCCCTTGGCAGGGCTTTTTCTTCCCTGTGGATTTATCGGGTCACTCTTTGAAGTGCTGGGAATCGTTCTGTCCCCATGGTGTGCTGCAGCAAGGACATGCCCACCTCCTGTGCCCACCTCCCTCATCCAGGAGCTCCTGCCTGATGCTTTCCTTGGGACCACCAAGAAGCCCAAGAGGAAAGAACGAGCCCTTCCAGCCTGGAAGTACCTCTGAGCAGTCATTCATCACCAGAGCCATCCTTTGCTTTTACAAACCCAAAGCATCACCCAGCACGGGATAAGCAGAGACCTGCCACTGTCCCAGAGCCCCCAGCTGCATCCTCCCCCATATCCAGTGCTCAGAGTCTCATCTGTGACCCCATCCAATCTGTCCCAGTGTCCCCACAGAGTCCCTGCAGGCAGCAGGTGCCAGGGACGGGCAATGTGGTGGCAGAGCTCAGCTTGAGTGTGCTAACCTCTCCTAACAGGCAATCAAATCCCTGCCCCGGCAGGACTCCCTGCATATTAATTGCACTGCGTTATCCAGCCATCTGTTCCCACAGCCAGGAAAAGAGCAGTCCCTTTGGTCTCCTTTATTAACAGGTTTCCCTGTAAATGCAAACAAACCCTCCTGCCTCGGTGCTGCTCTCCAGCTCTGCTTTGAGGCACCCAGGAGGGAAGTGGGAGCTCTTGGGCATTTCAGTAAATCAAGAGCAGGGAATGCAAAGGTGGTGATTTCACACTGCCTGTGCCCAGGCTGGAGAGCCAGGGGAGGGGGAGAGGCCTGTGCAAAGCCAAATCCACAGCTCAGATGGCGTGCGGTGCTCCTGCTCACGTTAAAACCCTTTGCCCTTGCCCTGTGAGGAAAGGGGGAAGCTGAGCTGGCTGTGGGGTAGATCTCCTTACATCCCCAGCTACACCCAGCCAACCTCGGGGTGTATTTCCACCTCTCCTTCCCCCATTTCTGGGCAGAGGATGCACTGCCTGCTCTGAACTGCCAGCCCCAGTAATGTGAGGCTGAGCACAGGTACCCAGGGCTGGTGGTGCACACGCTGGGCTGCCCAGGGGAGAGAAAGGCAGCAACAGCTCTCTGTCCTGGCAGCTTTTGTGGGGAGAAAGCACTGGAGATGGTGCATTTTGGAGGTGGGCTCCTGAGAGAGGGCAACAGTTATCCATCACCTTTCTGAAGTACCTCCAGCCCCTCCAGTCCTGCCAGTCCCTCCAGTTTTGCTCTTTTGGCAGAGCTGGGAAGGCAGCCAGCTTTGGCAAGGCAGAGGCTGCATTAAACTATTGTCGTTCCTCCTGCTTCTCCTAAATATCACGGAAATGCCACGGATTGTGCTCAGGCTCAGCCACGCCTGCTGCAGCTGTACCAGCCTTACCCCAAGGAAAGTGGCTGCTGCCAGCTCTCAGCACCCAGAGCCCCCCAGGGTGAGCTGGGGCTCGGGGTGGGAGGTCTGTACCCCACACCAAAGCACCAACCCTTGCACAGAGCCAGGAAGGGAAAACAGATTTCCCAGGAATAACAGACACAAATCTGCCAGCCTGCCCCTGTGGTCACCTCACCTGAAGCCCCCCAGGACAGCGATGATCTGGATGAGTTACATCATTCAGCATTTGCTTTTCTCCTTGTTCTATCCTTTCCTGCATTTAACATGCTGCTGCAGCAGCACAGGAGCAGCAGGTGGGCTCGAGTGACCTGACATATGGCCATCTGGAGAATCTTTATTTATTACTCTCCACACACATCTCCTCTGTATCTTGACATCTGTGCTCTGGTGTGGGGCTGGGCTGCCTGAGGAGACAGCAGCTCCATGTGCAGAAATGATGCTGCAAGGGAAGAGGTGCTCAGAGACCATCAAGAAAAAAGTCTGCTCAGTAAAAAGGATGAAACCCATGAGATGTGCACAGGGCAGGTTTGTCACCTCTCCCAGACATGGCCACTGCACTCCACAGGAGGTTAACACAAAGGCTGCCAGCACTGGAGTGAGTGCTGTGACTCAGCAGGGCAGCCCCACTGCACAAGTTAGAGGAGAGAGGATGAAGGTCTTGTGTCTCGGAGCCACAGCACCAGGAAACAACCTCCAGGAGCGAGTGCTGGCTTATCTGGGTACACCCAGCTGATTCCTACTCCTCCTGGGGAGGGATATGCCCCAGATGCCTTTGTTCTCTGCGGAATCTGCCCAGAGAGAAGGGGTGGGATGTCCCACGCCTTTACAAACCATCTGCAGCCTTCAGAGGGATTGTTACCTACCAGAGCAGTGCTCAGCCACAGGGACAGCACAGACTGAGCAGGGAACACTGACACAAGTCCATTTCTCTCTCACCTTAGCCAGTATCCTTCTGGCCTCTGACTTCACTGCAGAAAGCCACAAGAAGGGTGGCTCTTCTTTCCTGCAAGGGAGCACATTTCCAACATAGAGAATAGCTGCAACTCCAAAAACACAGTGTGGGACTGGGGAGAAGAAGAAACAACTCCAAAATCCAAACAGTGCGGGGACTCGGTTAACGTTCAGGAGATTTGGAGACCCTGGAGAACCCAGAAGTCAGCAGGTGCTGAGACATAATCCTCCTCCACCTCGTGTCCACCTGCCCATGCTGCCCCGGTCCCTACTGGTACGAGCAAACCTTTCTGCTTGTCCATGCAATTCCCCCAGACTTTGCTGGGTCTGTTTGCTGACACAAGGAAAGATTGAGTAACGTAAGCCACGCGATGAACCTCAAGTTCTAAAAAGTCTCCAATGCCCAGAAATCTGCTCTATCTGCTGTAATAAAAATAGCAGGACTGGAACAGTGTGTGTTCCTGCTCTGCATGTTGCAAGGCAAGTTTTCCCTGCAGCCTGGCAGAGCAGTGCCCGTGGATCACCTGGGCACCCAGACTGGACACACACCTCTGCAGGTGCACACATGGAGTTTTTAACATTCTGTGCTGCCTATTCCAGGTTTGAAACTGCTGACAGGCCTGCAAGACCCCTACACCCTACCCCAGCAGTCTGCCACACGCTTTCCCCTTTATTGTTGGGAACAGTCTCTGCCACATTTACCGGGTCTGGCCTGTCACTCCTCCTCAGTGTCCTCCAGTTCCGACATCCTCCCCTGCCCCCCTCCAACATGATCTTTAATTCTATTAATACCACCTAATAATTACTTTGTTCCAAGCCTGCTGAGTAATGACTGCCAACGCTTCTATTTCATTACTATTCCTGTAAAGAAACCAAGCTTTTAACACGTTGAATTTCTGCAGAGGAGTAGCAAGGACTGTGCTTGCTGTCCTCTTTGCCCACATCTTCCACAGGGCAAAAAAAAACAAACCAGGCACTTTATTCTCCATGCATCTACAACAGTCACAACAGTGTGCTCAGAATGATGAACTAATTCAAAGCAAAAAAAGTAAAACCCAGTTAAGAAAGCTCAGAAAAAAAAAAAAAATACACGTGGGAGGCAGATAAAAGGCAGTGACCAAAGAATATCTGACTTTCAGGTATCTTTCTTGTAAGCAACTACCCCACGTTCTCTGGCTCAAACCAACATTCACCTCAGATCCTCCAGAGGTGCTGGGCTTTGACTTTTCCTTCACTCATCAAAATAAAGTCTGTTCAACTCAGAATTCAACCTACACGGATGAGAGCAATTCAAAGCAACAGCGTAAGCAGCGCAGAGCACGGAGGAAGGGTGAATTAATAGCTTCCTTCATTAAAGCTTACCTTCAAAGAAGTCAGCAACAGAACTCGTCATCACCGTCTTCTCGCAGACGTTTATTTTTGTATTCACAGGATGAATGTAAGAGAAATTTATGGAGATGCTAAATCAAGGCTTTTGTTCCTAACTAGAAAGAAGTTGCTCTCAGCAGTTTAATTATTGTCTTAGTGCAGAACTGACGTTTCAAACGCTGGGCTCTTTCACTAACTCCTTTAAAATCCAATTACATAAGAGATTAAGGTAACACAAGGTAACAGAGGTAATGTCACCTCCTGAAAAAACATCTTTTGGATCATTTCACTCAAGTTATCCCTTGTACAGCCCCTACATCCATCTTGATCTGGTCACACCTGGTTCCCAGTGCCTGTACTGAACAAGGAGCCCAAAGCCAGGCAGCAGCAGAGTTGGGAGGAACGAGTTCACCCCCTTTCCAAGGCTATTTCATCCCTGCTGAAACCAATCCCCTCTCAGACACCTACAGCCTCCACCTTCCAAAGGACAAGCACATCATGACAACTCCATGTGGTACACTGAAAAAATGAGGCCATTTTATTGATGATTAGACTGCACTGGCAACGAGCATCAAGCTAATACAGACAGACTTCAATCAAAGCGTGAGCTTTGAATCAGAAGTCATAAAGTGACATGATGCCTTAATAAATTAAGGAAGTTAATTCCTCCCCATCGTCAAGTCTTCACTTGAAGTTCTTTGCAAAATCCTCTCCTTTCTTAATAGAAGCCTTCAGCTCGGACATGGCCGCAGCAACCATCTTCTCTTCAAAGGGGGAGAGCTTGCCAAGGCCTAGGTTCTTCTCCATTCCTTTTTTCTGAGGGAAAGAGGATTTAAGGATTAGCCATTCATTGAATGACCTAAAGAATAGCTTAACAGCTCTGACTAAGTATTATCCAGCTGAGACAGAGACCCAGCCTGGTACCTGTGTCATCTCTAGTCTGCCAACCCTGTGCTTCCTGGAAAGCCCCAGGAGCCTCTTACTATCTGTGGCAACTTCTACAGCCCTCCCAAACTTCTCATTCGTTGCTCACACGTGTGAAACCAGAAGCCAACCCAGCAGCTCCTTAAAGAAGAGACTGACACCAACTGATCCTTCCTAACTGCACCATCTGGCAAGAGGATCTCCTCTGGCCTATGTCCTCTGCTTGCTATATGAAACTGCCTCAGAGTGACATTCCCAGGTTTTCAAGATGTCTACATCCCCTCTTAATATCCCTGTGCTTCCATCCCCTCACCAGCTGCCCCTAAGACAGCAAACACCACCCTTTGCATCCCAGCAGCTACAGCAGGGCTGCAGCGTCACTGTTTTCCACCACTCCCCCAGGGTATGGGTGACAAAAGGAACACTTATTCTGGAGTTCAGCAGAGGTCCTGAAAGCAAGCTATTAATCCTAATCCGTGCTGTAGCTCCCCATGTGCCTCAGTTTCTATGGCTTTGCTTGTAGCAGATCAAGCTGAGGAGACAGGATTGCTAACTCTGGTTAATCATATGAAAGCCCAGAGTAAACAGGCCTGACTTGATCCCAGTGCGACCTCTTAAGCCAAGTCTGAACCTCGGGTTACTCAGTGACCCACAGTCTAAGAGCAGATAAAAGCAGCAGCATCCTTGTCAAGCTGAGCTATGTGCCTAAGCACCATACCCAAATACTGCAGACTCTTAAAGACACGCTCAGCTGCTCGCTGCAGCAATAGCAGGCACTCAGGTGAACTGAAAGCACTGAATAAAACCCACCACACAACCAGCAGCTGCCGTTTCTAAGGCTCGTGATACAAAGTACATACCCCCAGCTGCAGAGGTGTGGAGAAGTACGGGACCTCCGTCACGTCTGAGCGAACAAAGGCACATTCAACAACGCCCTGCTTTCCACCCATGGCATCCAACAGGGAGAACACAAATCGAGCACCAGCATAGGCCATAGACAAGGTGGCAGAACCTGGAGGAGTAAAGTTTCAGAACAGACCGCGTTGAAATTTGATACTTCCTTTAGCATCAAAGGTTTCCATACTGGTGTGTTTACAAAACAAGAATAATGCAGTGTCATTGACTTCAAGCTCATGGCCAGTTAGATAAAGCAGCAGCAGCTTTTGGTCAGCTACATGTATCTAACCGACCAGATTTATAAAAGAAACAGCTGAATTTAACAAGAGAAGATTCTTTTAAAGCCATAGGTGGTGTGGGATCAGTTAATATTTAGTCTTACACACTGAGCTGTTTCTAGTAGCACAGCCCAGGCAGCAGAGCAGTGAGACTGACAACCAGCAGTTCCTATGCTGTAAATAAGATTAAACTGCAGAGGACTGCAGCCCTGCAGACAGTCAGTAATTAGTTGGAAGCTTTACTCAAGAACCCACCGGCTCCTGCTTTCGCTTGGACAACTTCAGTCCCAGCTTCTTGAATTCTTGCTGTAAGCTTCTCCAGCTGATCCTGAGGAAACTCCACTTTTGGTGTGCACTGGATGGGAAAAAACAAAGTTACTATCAAATACCAGAACCCCTCCAGATCCAGCATAAAGCACACAATACTTTTTGTGCCACTTCTTGCAGTTGTTACCAACAGTTCTCAACTGGGCAAAATGGGTTTCCCCAGCTCACAGCTGGTGTGACACTGACTAACTGCCAAAGTCACCAGAGCTGGGGTTACTGCGTGGAACAGGGACCCAGCCACGCTTCCTCAGGGACAAACCACAGCCAAACCAGGGCCTGCCATGGCTCCTCACAACTGTGTAGTCCTGTGCACTACAGACATCCTCCAAGCATTAGGAATTTCAGAAAGCCATCCTGTAAGTGTTTGGGTCACTGTGGCATTATGGAAGTCAAGGCTTATGAAAGATCCAGTTTCCCAGCAGTATTTAGGAATTCACTGAACCTTCAGATACAGCTACACCAGTAGCTTAAGCACAGCTGTGTCTGTCCCAATGGACTGTTTAACCAAAGCACCTCTCAGCATTCAGCTGCTCCAAAGCCCTTGCTCTTAATTCCCAAGAAAGCCCTGCTGTGAAGGATACTTTATTCCCCACTTAGAGCACAGCTTTTCTCCCTTTGTTACGGATTGCTCCTTGGCCACATCCCAGCATCTCCCCACGAGACTGCACCTGCTTTAGAACTGCATTTCAGTCTGGCTGAAGGGCCAGACTACCAGTCCTGGCTGCAACAGGCCTCCCTGCACAGCCTGAGCTGTGCCTTTCAATGCTGGAGGTTCACGTGGGGCTTCCAGTCCATCATGGCAAAAATCAATTCCATTTTTCCCCTGAAGCCAGGTATTCCTGCCATGAGATACCCGTCACAAACAGTGTCAGGACACCTAACACCCACATTACTCCTCAGTTCTTCTCCCAAACTCCTTTAGGGGAAAGCTGGAACTGTTTACACTGCCCAGAGGGATTCACACTCAGATTCAGCTTTACACTTCATCCTGCACCCCATCCCAGAAGGAAAGCAGCCATGAGAGCAGGGAAAACTCTCTGTGCTCTATTCTGGCACACTCCCTGCCATCACAAAGGCACTTTTTATCAACCCTAACACAGTGAGAGGCATGCTGCCACACACAGCTGTCCCTGACTCACCTGAGAGATCAGAGGGATGATGGTCTTCCCAGCATGGCCACCAATAACCGGAACAGTTACTCGAGCTGGATCCAAGCCCTAAAGGAAACATGAAACTTTCCAGCTTCTGCAGCACACGGGCAAGAAAAACAAAGAGGAAACACCACACCTCACTCTGCCCTGGACATCAGGACACACAGGGCAGGAGTTCCAGAGGAGCTGCACTCCAGGGACAAAGCCCCATCTAGGGAGCAGAACTCTGATCACTCCATCCAGTTACAGGATGCGATTACTGCAGGGCTGGGTAAGGAGCAGCACAACACTAACACCAGCAGGGCTCTTAGGAGCAGTGACCTGTTACAGCTCCTGATACTCTGCACAGTATCCCGTGACACACAGCACAGGGTTTGACTTGCAAACACACACCACAACTCAACCCTCTCCCCTGGTGGCACGGCAGGCTTGGGAATGCCGAGGGAATTAAGGTCAACACAAAGCTCACTTGCAGGGCACAGCTATGAAAAGGAAAGGTCACAGTCTCTTGAACCACATCTTGCAAGAAACCTTATCTTCAGGCTCCTCTAAAGAAGGGAGACAGGGAATCGTTGCCTTTGCCTGTAGCTGCACAGAAATCTGAGCTCCTCTGGCTCTCTGCAGTGATTTTGGAAGCACTTTTTTATAGATCTGATGATCAAAGCAGGCAGTATACCCCTCCCCCTGCACGTTAACCATGACCTGCCTTTAGCTCAGCCACAAAAGTATTCGCTCTGACGATGTCCAGTGTGGTGACACCAAAGATTTTGTTGGGATTATACACACCATGCTTCTTGAAGACTTCTGAAGCTATTGGGATGGTTGAATTTACCTACAAGCAAGAAGAGGCAAGCACTGATTAAAAGCAGTTTAATAAGGAAGCCAATGCATGAACTTAACAGGCCAATTAACAACTCGAACTATAATTCCAATTTGGAATCAACTGTAGCAAATTACTTTAATGCCTAAATTGAAGAGCAATTTGCAGTCAGGCTGGAATAAAAATCATTCATTTTAAATAACCATTAAGACAATAGATTTGTTCATTGCCATTAAAAAGGCTCCTCCCTTAGTGAGCTGAGGCTTTTATCCCAGCTAATACACCAGCTTGCATTATAACCAGGCACACAGCCTTGGAGATATTAAGCACTTTTACATCCAAGTTTTCTCAAAATTAAATATAGCCAATAAAAATGGGTTAGTAGAACCAGGCCTTTCTGCAAATACACTGCTGACTTTAAATATACTGGTCAAAATTAGTAGGAATTTGGATTAGTATTTGGTATACTCTAGTATCTGGAATTTGGTGAGGTTCTTCCTCTACATTCCAAGGCCTCCAGAAAACACTTACTGGGTTAGAAATAATACAGATCATGGCTTCTGGACAGTGCTTTGCACAGGCAGATGTCAAAGAGGCAACAATGCTGGCATTGGTGTTGAACAGGTCGTCACGGGTCATACCTAAAACACAGACAGGATGTTAAGCTACCCACAGTTAGCACACCATGGGCAGGAAATCCAATCAAATTGCAATATTCTGCTCTGGACAGACACACCTCAGCTTCTGGTTTCACAGATGAAGAAGGAATTCCCCAGCTGCAGTAATGAACTGGCTCCAAAGGAGCTCCTCTCACTAATACAGGGATCAATTCTCTCCCTTCTTTTAAGTCACTTCCACAACTACAGTTTAAATGCAGCGTGCAAAATATTGCTGGTTGTGTTAAGTGCCACCCTCGATTTCTATTGCAGCAACTGCTGCAAAAAACATGAAAAATGAGGATTTGGGGAGAGCTAGGCACTGAAGTCTAGAATTCTGTTATGTTCCTAACAGGATGCTGGAAAACAGAGTGGAAATGGAGCAGGTCAGAAAGATTCTAGGAAGGCTCAACAGCATTTATTCAGAGATGCCCCAAGAAGTTGCTACACAGTTGAGACAAAACGAAATGGATTATTTCTGTTCTGTTGTGAAATGAAAAGATCCACCACAAAGCAACCCTGGGGATTCCCAACAAAGAGAACCTACCTGGTTTTCTGGGCACTCCTGCTGGAATAACAACAACATCACAGCCCTTCAGACATTCTGGCAACTGCTCAGGTCCCATGAAGCCTGAAATGGAAGACAGTTTTTGACAGTTATTAAATAGCTGACACTTTGAAGCATAAAATCATACCCAGAGGCATCCTTTTTTAAAATTTAACCTGCAATTTAGACTTAATGCTGAAAAGCAAAGAAACACACAGATGGATCGATCCCATCTGATGCTTTCTCCTTGCCTCAAAACTTACAGAATGAGAGAATTTCCCATTCACCTGTTTTCCAAACTCAGAGTTGCTCCTGCTACGTGTATTTATTCCCAAAAGCCTTGGCACTAGAGTCAGTGCCCCCAAATGTGCAGACTGGCACTTTCATGTAAAATGTCACCTTTTGGTGATTTTCAGCTAAAAGAAAGATGAGCAGATTAAGTTTGGATTTCATCAGAATCTAAGAGAAAAGAAGCACATGGAATTCACGCAGGCACCCAGGGAACATAAAACCTATTTCTAGCGAAACTTCAAAATTCAACACTCTGAGGCAATTTCACTGAACGCTTCCTGCCAGATGTCACAAATTCCCCTTCAACAGCACAACCACAGCCTACTTTCATC
This sequence comes from Regulus satrapa, assembly GCA_013396955.1. Lineage (NCBI taxonomy): Eukaryota > Metazoa > Chordata > Aves > Passeriformes > Regulidae > Regulus > Regulus satrapa. The sequence goes on along the minus strand of VWZN01013651.1, from coordinate 697,723 downwards.
TCGACACACCTAATCAGCTAAACCTTAATTAACCATTCGCTGCTTGAGGAAAAAGCTACTTAAATTGACACTGGGCTTCAACATCGGGGGGGGTGAATATTTCCCCTCACAAGCAGCTCAGGCTCAGAGCTCCCTGTGGGAGGATCCCTCTGGAGCTCGGAGCATTCCCGGGGTACCTTTGACGCTGGCTCTGGTCTCGATGTGGCTGAGGTCGGCTGCCACGCCTGGCGTGTGAGCGATGTCGTAGAGGCTGAGCTTGCTCACCAGAGGGCTGTTCTTCAGCAGCAGGGACAGCGGCTGCCCGATGCCCCCCGAGGCCCCCAGCACTGCCACCTTGGCATTGTTCTGTGCAGAAAAAAAAAACAAACCCCAAACAATCCCAACAAACAGGTTACAGAGCTGTTCTGGAAGTTACTCCCCAAGCAGCGACCTTGGGGATTTCGCCACTCTTTCTTTACTTTTAGTTCTGTTTTTCAGGTTTTTTTGCACTATGCAAACTCGATAGTCCGAGCTGATGGAAAATGACCCTCACAGCTGCCTCCCCGAGAGCTTTCAGGTTTATTGGTAGGACAAGTTGGGGAAATGGTGATCTGAAGCTCAAAAGGGAAGCAAGGCTAGGGCCAAGGAACCCAATTCTCCTAGTGGAATTGCCTGCTTAAGACCAATACTTACCACCCTGAGGGCCCAGGCCTGATTTAGGGCACATCTGGGTTTTTTTCTAATTTAGGTTGCCAGTATCAAAAAAATATGCCTTCCATTTTGCAAATCAATACATTTAAACGTGTAAATTACATTTACAAGCCCATACATGTAATGGACTACAAGAAACATAATAACTGCTGCGTCTATGTGAAGAAAATTGTTTCCACCTGATATCCTGAAATCCAAAATAACACCTGCAGATGCCTCAAGATTGAGGACTGAGAACATTAAGTGACTACAACTCCGCTTGGTTGCCCTGTGAACCAATTTTATCCTCACTCAGGTACTGACTGGCAGGACGTAATTTCTCTCACAAATGCCTGTTTGCAAAGTGCTGTTCCACAAGAGGACAGCTCCTTCCAGGGGTCAGAACAACCTTAAAGTGCACCTGAACACTGCCAAAGTGATGGAAAACTCCTGCAGAGATGTAACAAGCAATTACTGCTGAGAAAGCCGTTCTTTATCACAATCTAACCAGGTAAAAGCTGTAATAGCTCCACGTCCCGTCATGAACAGCTTAACTACTGCATTACGACGGGAAATAATCTAATAAAAAAGTGGACCAGACTAACCTCAGCCCAGTTTTCTTGCTATTGTAACAAATATGATTTTCCATGAAACTCTTTAAGTTCCTCCTCCTTTGAGAGCCTGGCAGGAGTCACTGCTGAGCCCCATTTGGGCTGACACCGTGGGGTCAAAACCTCGCTGCTAATAAATACAGTTCCCACGAAAAGGCTTAGACAAGGCTTTCCCGTACAGCACATCCTGATGGCTTCAATAATCACTCCTTTACACCCCAGCGGGACTCTGAGCAGAGGCAGGGCTCTATCCGTGCAGCCAGGGCGGATTTCGGCACTCCGAGGATTACTGCTAAACCCGCACCGCCGGCTTTACCCTTAACACCTTCGGAACGCCGGGGCAGTGTTTGCACTCGAGGGAGGAAGCGGCAAACCCAGCACGTTCCGCACATCACCAGAGAGAGGAGTTCACAACACGGGATTGTCACAGCCGCAGCCTGGCTGGAGCGGGACGCCAGCTGCAGGGCCGAGCCCCCCGAGCTGCAGGGCCAGCACCGAGCTGCAGGGCCAGCACCGAGCTGCAGGGCCAGCACCGAGCTGCAGGGCCAGCACCGAGC
>VWZN01013651.1:684541-694771 GCA_013396955.1 Regulus satrapa | reverse complement strand
TCCCTGCCTGTCCCTGTCCCTGTCCCTGTCCCTGCCTAGCTCTGCCCCTTCCCCTGCCCCTTCCCCTGTCCCTGCCCCTTCCCCTGCCTGCTGCCCCTGCCTCTCCCCGTCCCCCCTCTGCCTTGCACGCCCCTCCCTCGCCCTGCCAGTCTTTGCCCTGTCTGCTGCTTCCCCGCCTGCTTCTTGTGCCGCTGCCTGTCTGTGCCTGCCCCAGTTGCTGCTCCTGCCGCTGCCTGTCCCTGCCTGCAGCCCGGCACTGTGCTCAGCCCGGGCAGGTATCCTGAGCCAGGGGGCTTGTGAGGAAAAGCACACCCGTTGTCATTTCTGGGGCCTGGCACTCGGGACCTCCCTCCCCTCCCATTTCAGGTGTGCAGTGACCTGGTGCTGCTTTGGCTTTCCTGATGCTCTCATCGGTCCCATGGATGCACGCTCTCCCCTGCTGCTCCCAGAGGTTTTAGGACTGGATTCGATTTCTCGAGCATTACACAAAGGTTCCTGAAGACCTTTCCATTTTGCACAGTGCGAATACTCCGCAGCAGGGTGCCTGATATTGATTGCAGTGTCCTTGAGTGTTCTGAAGGGGGACGTGGCCGGTTTGGGAGTGGGGCTGGGGTCTTTCCAGTGCCCCTCTCCCCAGTTGTGGAGCAGCAGAGGCAGCTCAGGCAGAGCACAGGATCGATGCTGGGAATGCTGCAGGAGCACACCTGGGTCAGGACTGACTCTGCTGCTTATCACTCGGTGTCACACACGCTCTCACATCAGCCCTGGGGTCTGTTACACCCACAGAAGGCCTCAGTTTCTAAAAAAAACCCAATCACAGAATCAACAAGGTTGGAAAAGACCATCCAAGTTCACCCCTAAACCATATCCCCATGTGCCACATCTCCAAATCTCCTTCTGTGAGTGATGCCAGTGCCCGAATTCCCACTGACAAAAATTACGAGGAGCACTCCACCTTTCCAAAGCCCATTGCTCTGTCTCGCTTGCTCTTTTCCAGATGCCCGTTCTCAGCGCGAATTCGACGACAGCCACATTGTTACAGCCCAACGGATTGAACTGGTGAGGGGGGCTGCCGTCCGTGCGAACCATCCCTGGATTTAGCAATTAGCAGGAAACCGAAACAGGTTTGAAACCCACGGGAAATGTCGTGGCTCGGCCGTGCCCGCGGCCGCCACTGGGGGGATGTATTCGGTCACAAAGCAAAGGTGGCTGCAGCAGCCCGAGGGATTGGCACGGAGGAGCTGGGAAAACATTGCACAAGAGCCGACAGCGGCGCTGGCATCCGCAGCGCTGCTGCCGGTGGAGCAATCCCCGCGATTTGCATCACTGCTGTGACTTCTCACCGCGGCTCTGCGCGTCCACCCACACGCACAAAGCCCACCCCCACACGGAGCTAGGGAGCTGTAAACTCCTGCAAGATGTCAGGAGCGTTGATGCCACCAGAGAGCCGCGCTCCTGATGGAATTCCTCTGTGATTTTGGTAGAGTCCCGAGGGGGAGTATCTGATCCCGAATCCCGAGGAGCTGGGCTATGTCAGATTCTGTGTGGTTTATGACCTTTTGGGCTGCACTGGCCATCGGGAGGAGGAGAAAGAAACAGGTACGTGTGACCCACGTCAGTCCACACCTCACTGCTGGATAGAGATTCTTCCCATTCCTCATTTAATTTTATGAGCTTGTTGGAAGAGCTGTAAACGTTCCCAGTTTTATGTGAAAATCTCTGCTCTGCCTCTGTTTTTTCACTGTGTTGTGTATGTTCTCAGGCTTCAAAAAATCCAGGTTTTATTTCAAAGCATCCCGGGAGCCCTGGTTTCCCATCTGTGGATGATCCTCTGAAGCTCCTTGTTGCATGTGAGGAATGGGTTCTCTTTTTTTTTTTTGCCACATTTCCCTGAGATTTGGCTTGTCCAACGATTGCCTTTCAGGGAGCAGCGCTGCTTCAGAGACTGAAATCAGCAGCTCGGGTTCCATGTGTTCCCAGAGTGAGTACTTCCTTCTTTGAGGGTCACAAAAGGCCCTCACTTCATGATATTTTAAAATATTTACCTTTAATGGAGGTGGTGATTTGATGGAGCTCACCAAGAAATGGGAAATGTTGCAAACTTTTTCCATGGCATTGTTCAGTCTTCCTTGAACCGTGGAAATGTGTGGCTTTAACACATCCTTTGGCAAGGAGTTCTGCTGTGAGCAGAACCACTTCTGTTTGTTTGAGCTTTACAGAGGCTACAAGAGTTTTAGCAAAGATTTGCATCACATTTTAAAGAAAAAAAAAAAAAGTGGAGGTGTGAGTGGAATGAATAAAGCAAGCAGGTTCCTAAGTGCTCAGTGCTGAGGCAGTAAGGGAAGGTGTGAAGAATCGGAACTGGGTTCTATTGTGCTGATCTATTTCTAAAGCAGACATAGCTAGAGGGAAGCAGGACGGATTCCTTGGGAGGAGGAGGAGGAGCAGCCATCTCACATACTGTACTTCATTGAGGGGACTGTTTAAAACATCTGTGAAAAATTTGAGACACTTCCTTTTTTCCTTGCTTGCCTAAAGCAGGCTAAAGAAAAGGACCTCCATAAAACTAAGATTATTCAATTTAATTTAATAAAACTTCCCTATTATGGGAACTTATTACAAGCATTTCCCAAAGAGAAACAAGGAGAGGAAAAGAAATCTGGTCCTAGAAAAGAAACCAGGACAGGAATAAAAGATCAGGATGAGAGGGGGAAAAGCAGCACCCCCTGTAACTGCCCTGCAGCAACAAGTAAAGAATAAGTGGAACTTTTAACAAAGTTTTTCCAGAGCATTAGATGGAATGAAAAGAGATTTGCTGTGGGTGGTGGAGGCAGATGGGGACCCTGAAGCTGCCCGGGCAAACTGCTCTTTGGTCTCTTTAGATGCTGGGGAAGGAGATGCCCTCCTCCATGCCAGAAACTTGGAGCAGTTCACCCGCCACCCCGTGCTCCTCCTGAAGGGAGGGTACAAGCATTTTTCAGCTTGTTACCATTTCCTGAAGAGCCAGAAGAGGCTGTGGATGCCTCAGGTGAGATGAGACTAATATCCAAGTAGAAGACATTCAAACTTATTCAGGTTAGATGGTGTTGCAAACCTGGTATCGCAGTAATTTCAGACAAAGGAATTAAATGTAATTTGAATGACTGTGCTTGCTTCCAGTCTCACCACTGATCCTTTTACAGCCACACTTTTTCCTCTTCTGTTGCGTGAAAGGAAGTTCATGGAAACAAGCTGGGAATGTTCCCCTGATAACCCCAAAACTGACCCACGGAGAGCACAGATAACTGAACAAACATTAGCAACTGATGACAAGAGGCAGGCTGCTCTCTCACACGTGGTTATCTGGCACAGCACACAGCAAATGTGTTCAAACAAAAGCACAAGCACTGTGATCCGTGACTTTTCATCGGGGAGGGTCACAGAGCAAGTGCTGGAGCCCTGTTTCAATAGGCCCAGCAAGAAAGCAGCCTTGCACTCAAACACTGGTGTCCTCATTGCTTGGTTTCACCTGTGGACATCAATCTATTTAACTGATGAGAAACAATTACCCTTTATTGCACGTTTAGGACAGGCAGGGCAGGTTAAGAAGGTGCTGGACAACAGAGCATTTTGTTCCAAGGTGTATTTTGCTCCTGTTGTTCCCTTCTGGTTCCCAGGAAGTTGCCCATGACACGGTGCTAACCTGTGGGTGCTACAGCGCAGGAGAGAAAATCGATTCACTTTGTGCTGCTCTCTGAAGGGCAATTCAGTGCTGAGCTCCCCCCTCAGACTCAGCTGGACACGGGCACCTCCTTGCCTCTCAGTTTAAGCTTTGAACTGCTCCTGGAGCAGTATCCCAGTGTCCTGGTACCCCTTCAGGGATGTCGAGGCACTGCTTGTGTGTTCCCCTTCTCAGCCTCCGCGCTGCCGACTCCGGATGCAGCTGCAGACTTGAGCTGTGCCACTCCAGGGCACCTGCAGCTCTGCAGGTGGCAGATGATTTCATTTAGCACTGCAAACAGTAACCAGGGAGAACATCAAAGGAATCTGTCATGCTGCAGCCCCTCCAGACAATGGAAAGGATGTATTCCACCTCCTGTTTAGTTCAAGTAAGACCACAACACTGAGGCTGTTAATTATTCTCAGTGAAACTAGCAAAGACTTCAATATACAACAAATCCAGGTGATTGAATGAATCATTACACGAAAATATGTCATGGGCTGCTGACTAAGCGCCTGTTCAACTCTTCACATGACTTCTGTTTAAAAGCTTATCGAGCTAATGGGAGCAAAGACACTCTCTAACCTGAGCCTGTGGTTTCTTTCTGGCAGGAACTAGACACCTTCCAGCCATACCCCGTAGAAATACTGCCTGCAAAACTATATATGGGCAATTTCAAGCAGGCCAGTGACAAACAAATTCAGAAAGATCTGAAGATCAAAGCACTGGTCAACGTCTCTGAACAGCCTGTAACACTGTAAGTTAAACTGTTCAAGGCTTACCCTCACCAGTGTCTGTGATGGGAAAGAATGAGGTGACCCAGAGTTTATTGGCAGAGGAGTCAGTGCCTGTGGCCTTCCAAGGAAACCTCTCTGCAGATTCCAGTGCCACTTCATGCTCAGTTTTCTAATTTCTGCTCCAGAGTTAGCACAACAGCAACACAGTCCTGCAGCCCTTGACCATGCCACGGGTGAATTGGGTAAGAGGAGGACTGGGAAGCTCTTGGTATTTCAAGTCTATCACATACCACCACTCCTCAGGAAAAACCTGTATCTCTGAATAGCTTTCACAGCAAAATCTTAGCAGCACATCGCTGTAAATGCTAAATCACCAATATGTCACATTTTTGGTCTTCCTTCCTTACCTACTCTGTCCATGACCAGTCAGCTCAGTCTGCAGGCCTTGCTGGAAAAGCAATTTCACACAGTGGCATTTCTCAGGGTGGTGACCCAAACAAAGTAACCAATCCAGTTATCCACCAGGACATGTGCACAGGCAGACATTTCTCCAGAGGAATGTCTCTGCACTGTGGGTAATATTCCCACGCCCTCTGTGTGATGTGTTTCTACCTTATAGAAATCCCTCACCAATTTTTTGCCCCGTGAGTTCTCTGAGTCTGTGGAAGGAGGAGATGATGCTATAGAAAACCATATAAAGTGAACGGGGGGGGCTCCACAAGACAGACAACACACACTCTGTGAAAGCACACCTGAGCTGCTTTCATCTGTTTTCATTTATGTCTCTCTAGGTTATCTCTCTGTAGGCTAAGGCATCAATGCTGATACCACTGAAATGGAAAATCAGTGATTTAAACTGGTTCTGTGTTACAAACATCTCTGTGCCTCACCGTAACAAATCCCTTATCGTGTTAATGCTGACGATGATGAAAAACTCACATGTGTAACAGCAAACAAAATTATAACCTTGCCTCCAACAAACACATCCTGTCAAGGCTGCTTCTCTGCTCCACATGGTCCGTGTGCTCTTTTTCCAGGTTTGCAGAAGAAGGTAAATCCCTCCATGTATCTGTTCCAGATTCACTCGAAGCAGATCTTTTTTCTTCCTTCCCCACCATTTCTCATTTCATAGGTGAGTGGATCCTGATGTGGAATTCCCGAGCCCTTGCTCACTGTAGGATATTAGAAGGGAGTGACAGGAAGCCCAGACAGGAGAGCAAGCCCACACCCTGATGGATACCAGAGCTGCCTCACCAACCAGCCCCTGATGGACAGAGAGAGGAGATTTTACAGGGCATCTCACTCTGGTGTCCCTGCTCACTTCAAGAGATCCCTCACTCTGATGACAGAAGAGGCTTTGCAGCAGGGTATCTACCAGGGCTTCATAGGATTCCCTCTTACTCCTTTGTCTCTCAGCAGCCCAAATCTTCAGCCAGCAGAGCTTTATTTGAACCAGAGCGTGACACACATAAGAGAACTCAGCACGAGGCATTGATAATCTTGGTGATTTGCAGTGCAGACCCACTGTAGGGCCCAGGAAGACTTTCAGGTTGGACAGCATGAACCTGCCTTCAGCTGATTCCATCAGATAAGGCAAGAAAAAACACACTCTGCAGCTCAGTGCCTGCAGCTGCACAGCAGACACGGCTCCTGCAGCTCCATCCTGATGCTGTCCAACCATTTTATTGCGCTTATCAAATTTTATTTGTTACCTTTTATTGTGCTTATCAAATAACACCTGCCACAGACCAAGGCCCTGCTGAGCTGTGCTGGACAGAGCCAGAAGCAAAAGACCACCCTGTCCCCACAGACCTTAATCCAAGTACAATATCAGACATGACAACTGCACACAAAGAAACATCTGAGGACTAATTTTGTAGTCCTGAACTGAGTTTCATTATTTAGTGCACTTGACTGTTGACATTCACTTCCTTGCCTTTTATTGTGCCTCATGCTTTTTCCCAGTAGTATTTCAGAAGTTTCCTTCTGACATCACACATGATTTGTGGCTGTTTCCAAACCAGACTACAAGAGTCTATTAGCTGCACTTGTGGAAGTGTTCCACTGTTTACCTGATAGTAGAACTGCTTATTTGGCAGTGGAGAGCAGGTTACTCAAACCAGAACACGAGACTAAAGCACTCCACAAACTCCAAGAGGAGTGTGCGTGTCCTCATGCCACATGTATGTTGGAGTGAGGCCAGTTCTATCCAGATCTTAGGACAGAATTAGTATCTCACAATAGAAATGAGTTTTAAAAGGCTGGCTTAGTGCTTGGGGGAAAAAAGAAACAAAAGAAACAAAACATATAGACAGCACTAAAAGAAAATGCTTTGCTCTATGAATTTTGGAGTTCAGCTGCTAATATTTTAAAAGAGGGAGAGAAAGGATTAAAAGGTTATCAATAAATATGCAACCTTCCAGACAAAATAAAATTTCAGTACCTTTAGACCTGTCTGGGGAGAGCTGGCGATGCTGATAGGTCAGGAAAGACTCCTTCTGCTCAGATCCCTGATGCGAAGGTGACTCTGATGTGTAATGAAGCATTGACTGGTCACTGTCATTGTGCTGCTCTTCAAGGCCGTGTTTTAACCGTGGATTTTGAAGAAAGGCAAATGCTCCCAGAAATGGGAGCTGGCAGTGCCCATCTGCTGCTGTCAGGGTTCCTGAGGGCTCCTGTCTCTCAGGCTGCAGCCCCCCTATCAGCTGTCACCAAATTAGTGCTTGACTCTGCCACGGGAAGCTCCATTTGCCAGCTCACTCATTTGTGATTGGCATTTCTTGACTCAGATGCTCAGCTGGCCGTGGGAGCAGTGCTGGTGTTCTCCAGCCTGGGGATAAGCCGGAGCAGCGCGGCCACCATGGCCTATCTGATGCACTCCTGCCGCTTTTCCCTGCAGGTACGTCACTGTCACGGCCCCGAGAAACTGCCTTGCTCTCCTTCTCCTTCTGGAGCCCCACGTGGGAATAAGACATTCTCTGCTGTGATTTCATGCACAATATCCACCTGAGAATGGAACTGATTTTATGATTTGAGATATTTGCGTTTTCTTTAGATCATTAAGAAGGTGGCTTAGGTGTGATTTTGGATCTGTGAGTCCTTACTCTAGAGCTTGTGATATTTTTATTTTCCCTAAGTAAAGGGCTAGAAAAGCAAAGCTGTGGGTACAGAACATGGTATTTTTCTCCTGGATTTGAGGAAAAGAGTGGAAGCTACTGCACTTAATCCCATCTCCTAATTCCATGGCATTAGAGAAGTTCAGAACCCGCTGTTTGCAGGCCTCTTATTTAACACTGACTTCAGCACTGACTTTTTCCAAAATCCTTTTTTATTCCTCCAGAAGCAAATCTCCCACAGATGCTCCTGTATAGAAATCTGGAATGGGATAATACTTGCCCAGGAGGGATACACAGGTCAGAGGGGCAGTACAGGCTGTTCCATAGCTCTGATTAATGAAGGAAATTAATGAAGGATGGCTGGGAATGGCCTGGCTGTGCAAGAGCCTGGTGGCCTCTCCCCTGATGCTCGGCCTTTCTCCCTTTGCATACAACACAAGGATCTTTGCATCCGCCGGTGCCTCCTAACAGGGAGCAGGAGAGTTCCCATGGCAACTGACCACTCTCTCCTTGTTTGGAAAGTTCTGGAGCTTGAAGGGATTGATCCAAACTTCCCTAAAGCTGGGTCTGTATCTGATAAGGTGATTGATTTTGTGCAAGGGTGTCCAACATAAGAGGAAAGCTCTTTCCACGGCTGTGTGCCAGTGGGTAATTAGAGGCTGAGGGTGGCAGCAGGGCTCAGACAGGGTTCAGTCCCTGCACTGATAGGGCTGTGATTGCTCCTGCAGGCTGATAACAGCCACTCACTGAATCACAGAACCTGCTTCCAATGGCAGTGCAAAAGTCAAAGGCTGAGCCTTGCCGTTCCTCTCAGCTGGCATCAACAGGTTGGTCTCAGCATTTTAATAAATGCCAAAATAAAGAAGAAAATATTGACAGGGCAGTGCTTGCCCGCTGTTGACTGGGCAAAGCTTTCCTGAGGGATTACCCTGGCAGACAAGTTTGTTTCTTGCAGACAAAAGCAGTGCAACAGATTCCCGTGTGATCCTGCAGCCAATCCAGGCAAAGATCTTTGAAAGCTTCCAAAAAGGCAAAAGCAAGGCAGAGTTGGGATGTGCAGCCCCTGATTCTATTAGTGAACAATATGTGAGTAGATCTGTTGAGTCCAGGGGAACCAGAGACACCCACACTGTGCGCCCAGAGGAGTAAATATTGGAATATCAGCCTCAGAGCCTGCAGAATCAGCAAGATAAAAACAAACCAATGGAGCACTATCTGCTGACCTTTGGTCTCATTTCACTTAAGCAACCCTCCAAGTGCAGGGGCCAAGCTCCTTTATGAGCAGGAAGATGAGCACTGACAGGAAAACCCAGGGATGGAGCTGGAGTAATGCTGGTGGATCTGCCCTCTGTGTGTCAGAGTTTCTAGGTGATTACTTGGAGCCAACAAATAATTAAGATGGCTGTAATTATGACAGTGGGATAACTGCTAGGTCGTAACTGCTCTGCCACATCAGGTCACACCAATCCAAAAACGGGATAACCTTCATTGCTTTATAGCTGATACTTCCCTGCTTTGCTCATCATCTGTGGGAAGAGCAGTATTTTAGGGTAGAAAATCCAGGATTCCTGGCTCCTTCAGAGTAGAATAACACTAAATGGTGAAAGCAGCCTGAGCTGTCCTTGTATCCAGGAGAGCAGAGTGTGAAGGGAACAGGTTTCTCTCAGGTTCACATCTGGATCCAGCCTGTCCCCACTTTGGCACCAAACTCCTCTCTGCAGTTCTTGCTGCCCAGCACAGGGAGCGAATACAAAGAAAGCTGTGTTGACTGAAGTGTAGCTGCTTTGTGAAAGTGCCCGAGGGTCACTTTCTGTTCGATTCCTAATATTTCTTTACTTTCCTTCTGTTTACAGAGAGCTTGGAAATACCTTCTCAAATGCAAAATGAACATGAGACCACACCGGGGCTTTGTGGAACAGCTCTCAGCCTGGGAGACCCAAATCTATGGGTGTCCAGTCACAGACATCTCTGAACCAAATTACTGAGACAACATCCCACGGGGAAAGCCACTTCCCCTTTCTGGGGAGAGAGTTATTTGAATGCTGTGTGAAGAAAGACCCAGATGTATTGGAAAAGCTTTTCCTCTTCAGCTCCATATCATTTCGGGTCAAGATTTGGAGCCTCCTGGGGAACTCAGGTGTGCCGAGGAGGTGGCAGTCCGGGGAATGCAAGTCCTGCGGGATGTGCCCCATTAGACACAGCTCGACTCTTTTGTAAGCAGAGGGGATTGCAACCACAGCTGCGGGGCAGACAGTAGGGTTATCTCTGTAAAGGGTTGTTATCCATGGTCTGGAATAGTAAATGTAGAGTCTGGCAGTGCCCACTTCCAGCCCGGAGAGGTGACGACAGAATGTCCCTGTTTCAGAAGCCCCTGTGCCCTGTGAGTGCCTTCTCAGCTGCCTCGGCCTCTCACAGACTCACTCGCTGGCTGGATTGTTGACAAGTCCCATTTGCTGCCTTCTAATCCTACAGCCAAACCCCTGGGCACAGGTGGCAATTTTAAAGCCTCAGTGCTGTCACACGAAACCTAAACTGAGAACCGTCCTCTCTCTTACAGCACTCCGAATTCTGTTCTTTTGACATCACAAAATAAAAACACGACAGAAAACACTCCCGGCCTTCAGCAGCAGCACTCAGTGTCTGGGACTCAGCGCTGCCTTTGGGGGTTCCTCATTCC
>VWZN01013651.1:649225-684061 GCA_013396955.1 Regulus satrapa | reverse complement strand
AGAGCGGCCGGCAGAGCCGAGGGCTCCCGGAATCCCGGCACTCCTCAGCCGGGCGCCTTGCTCCCTCTCCGTAGCCTGTCCCGCCGGGGCTGCCCGCGGGCTCCGTGCCAGGAAGGTGACCGGTGTCAGAGGTGCTTCCACCTGCTTTGTGTAATCCCCAGGGCGCTGCCTGCCGGAGGAGTGGGCAGGGTCGGTTCAGCTCACACAGGGTCACCCAAGGGAAAGGTTGGCCAACCATCTCCTGCTGCCGCCCGGGTCACTCGGCTGCGGCTGCAGCCGTTCCCTTTCCCCCTCCTTCCCCCCCGGGAGCGGGCTGAAGCGGATATTGTTGCGGACACCTCGCTGCTGCGCCCAGATCTGGGGCAAGGGAGGCTTTGAGAAACCTCCTCTTGCTCCATAAGGGTTGGCATGGATGACCCGGGTCGCCCACTTGGAACCCTGAGTGCAGCCACTCAGCAGCGCCCTTGGACACCTCCTCCTGCCGTGCTCCTCATCCCGGCTGGCTCCGAGCATGGAGCTCGGGTGCTGGCACGCCTAAAGGACTTGTCACCAAAGCCACTTGCTCACAGTTAACTCCAGAGCCGAAGGAGGTGACTCTAGATGGCAGCAGGAAAGCTGGATGGTCAAGCAGGGAACATCCTCGGATAAATCAGGGACATAAATCACTGCTGTGGAGCCAGGGCTGTCTGCGATCCGTTCCCTCCTTGCTGCTGCTTGTCACCAGGGAGAGGTTTCCCTCCTCTGCTCTCAGTTTCACCTTTCTCCTTTGGGAACAACTTTTAATACCTGGTGATCAAGTGGTCGATAAGAGCCACAGAGGTTAAAACTTGTGCGTGCCAAGGTCTAGTCCAAGGGTTGTTGTGAGCAGAGTATAATTCCCTGCTGGAGGTGGCGTTCGGGCTGCTGTAACCAAGGTGAGGCTGTTTTCCTGCTGACCTGGACAAGCAGCAGCATTGATCCAGCAGCTCTCCCCTTTCCCTACTAAATATAGTGGAGAAATGCATCCAGCCTGGTCCAGGTGCGGTTGGGTTACCGGGCACTTGGCTGCAGCCCTGCTGGGAGCCCGTCCTCTTTGTCCAGCTCACTGACAGCCTCCTCCCAGCTTCCCAGGCGTGCTCAGGTGGTGCCCCAGAGCCACAAGCTGGGAGACCTGGAGGCACCAAGAGCTGCTCATCCTGTCTCAGCACTCAAAGCCACTGCCCTGAGTGGCCCACAGTTGTACCCTGTCCCAGACAGCGTTTTCCCCACGTCTTTCCTGCCTGCTGTGTGCAGACATTGGTGTCCCAAACATGGGAACATCATGTGGATGGCCTGCTTGGGGCTGGGGATGGCCATCCCCATGGAAACAGGGCTGGCTGCAGGCTGTCCCCAAGCACATCTGGCCTTCTGCAGCCACCCCTTCTCTCACCCAGCAGCTGCACAGGTGAAATTGAGGACGTTTTTTAACAACAGCGTCACAAAAGCATCAAAATGACAGCCATGTCTGGGCAGGCGGCTCTAACGTGTGCTGGTCTCTCCTTCCCAGGACAACCACAAGCTGTACAAGCAGAAACTCGAGGAGCTGACCAAGCTCCAGGATGGGATCTCCAGCTCCATTGCCCGGCAGAAGAAGCGGCTGAAGGAGCTCTCGCTCTCCCTTAAAAAGTGAGTTGGTGCTCTGTGACAGCACGGGAGGGGACGGCAGCAAGCACGGGGCTGCTGAGCTCACCTCATGTCTCAAATGCAAACCCCTCTGCAGCCAAGTGCTGTGCGAGGCTCATCTTCCCCAGCCCCCCTTTGCTCTGCCCTGATTTGGGCTCTGAATTGTTTGCAGTTCAGGGCTTGCAAGTGTTTTGCAGGTACCATGAACTGCTCCCCTCCTGCACAAAGCTCTCCCCATCCTTCCTAAGGGTGAGAGACCCATCTGGCCTCACCTTGCTCCCTTCCCTTGAGCAACATCACAGCCTGACAGGAGCTCGTTCTGCAGATGGAGTTGTGGACTTGCCTCCCATCCATCTTCCCTGTCCTTGGCGTGTCCTTGTCCCAGTCAGTCACTTGTGGAGTGCCAGCATGTGCTGATCACATTAGAGGCTCTCCTGTGTGCCTGTGTTTGCTCCCCAGATGCAAAGCCCAGGCGAGTCCCGAGCAGGAAGCATCCATCCAAGAGACCCAGAGCCTGATTAAAGAGAGGCAGAATGTTTTCTTTGAGATGGAGGCCTATCTGCCAAAGAAGAACGGGTGAGAAAGCACCTCAGCTCCTGGTGGGGCACCAGGGCCGCCCTCCACGTCCCTGTGGCTGTGAGGCTGCAGGCACAGAGCTGTCACCCTGCACAGCGGTGTCACAGCTGTGCTGCTCCACTTGGGCTCCCCAGGGACACCTGGGCAGTGCTGCCCCTCGCTGCTCTGCCTGCTCATGGCCATCACCCACTCTTGGACAGTGGTTGTGCCCGAGGAGAAGCCCTGGTGAACATCCCAGTGCCTGTGGGAGGTGGGGTGTGCTCTCCCCCACCCGTCCCCCTGCCCGTGGGAGGGGATTCCAGAGGGTTTGTGCCTGGCAGCTCCCAATGGAAGCACCTGGGGGCTCATCCCTGGCCCCACTGGTGGCACAAGAGGGGACAGCTCCACGGACAGGACCTTGTCCTAACGCTCTGCTCTCTCCCCAGGTTGTACCTGAGTCTGGTGCTCGGCAATGTGAACGTGACACTGCTCAGCAAACAGGCCAAGTACGGCCCCTCCTCGCTGATTTTCATGGCTTGGGATTCCCTTGGCATCAGTACAGCAGGCAGTCATGGGGCTGGCTTGGCTCACCTGGTGTAGATTCCCTTCCTGAGTGGTTTTCTGCCTCATTTCCCAAGAATCAGCCAAGTCCTTGGCTCCCCCTCACATTCCTGCCACTGGGATGAACCTTTAGCTCTGACAAGTTAATGGGATTCTCCACTGAAGCTGTGTCCATTTTTCCACTGTATTAGGAACATCCAGGAAAGACAGACACTGAATAGTCCCTTCCTCTTCCCTTGGGAAAACACCAAAAGTTGTTTTTGGCCCCTGAGAACCTTTCCCTTGCCAGAAATGCCCAGCCAGGAGCCTCTCCCCTCTCCCTTTGTTCCCCAGTCCTCCCCAGATCCCAGTCTGCCCATCTTCCAACCAGGCTCAGGCACCAGGTTGGGGTAGCTTGGGGTCTCAAACGTGTCCCAGCTGTGTGGAAGCAGCCTGATGTGCTCTGCTCTCAGAAATACCCCCAAGGCAAGGTTCTTCCCAAGAGATATCCCAGAGGTTCCCAAGAAAGCATCACTTTTACCCAGCCAGATGGGATGGGAACACAAACTTCCAGCAGTCCCCTTGCTCCAGGCCCGTCCCTGTGCTTCCCTGCAGGTTTGCATATAAAGATGAGTACGAGAAGTTCAAGCTCTACCTCACCATCATCCTACTCATTGTCTCCTTCTCCTGTCGGTTCCTCCTCAACTCCAGGTGAGTCTGGCAGATCTCCTCCTAGAGCCCCCTTGCCTTTCTTTCCCACCCTGGCGTATCCAGAGCTGAACAGGAGAGCCTGGTGAAGCCTCTGGACACGGCCCTGGAGGCGGGGCGGCCCCTGTGGCCGTGGGGGTGGTGGGGAGCTTGCCCTTCCCTTGGGGCTGGGTGCCCCACGTGCCTTCACACCCTGCTCTGTGTGACCCAGGGTGACAGACGCCGTCTTTAACTTCCTCCTGGTGTGGTACTACTGCACCCTCACCATCCGCGAGAGCATCTTGATCAACAACGGCTCCAAGTGAGTCCCCTGGGCCCGGGGAGGGGGCGTGCAGGGGCTGGGCCTCCTCTGCAGGGCTGGGGGAGCTGGGGCCTGTCCCAGGGGAGCAGCTCCCTCCTACTCAGGGTGTGTGGCAAACCCTGCTGGGAGCTGCAGGAGCAGGGCAGGAGGAGCCTCCCGCGCGGAGGCGGCGTGGGAAGGTGGAGCTGGAAAAGCCCTGGTGCTGCCCAGCCCGGAGGGTCCTGCTCTGAGGAGCATTTCCCAGGCAGCCCTGCGAGCTGTGGGGTGGCTGGGGCTGGGCTGCTCTGCTCTCCGGGGTGCCTTTGGCTCGGGATTCACCCTCCAGACATGACACTGCTTCTCTGTGTCTGCCCTGCAGGATCAAAGGCTGGTGGGTTTTCCATCACTACATCTCTACCTTCCTCTCAGGTGTCATGCTGACGTGGTAAGTCTGTGTCCCCTGTCCCATGGCAGCCTGGGCTGTGGGCAGCTCAGGGCCCCTCGGGGCTGTGGGACAGGCAGGGCTGGCTGTCCCCTCCCAGCCACGCGTCCCCCAGCCAGCACCGTCTCTCCACAGGCCAGATGGGCTCATGTACCAGATGTTCAGGAACCAGTTTCTCTCCTTCTCCATGTACCAGAGTAAGTGCTGCCACGTGTGCCGGGACAGGGACTGACCCCCCAGGTGCTGAGAGTGCCTGCAGAGCTCTGCAGCCCTTGGAGACCTGACTGTAGCTGCTCACAGCTCACCTTGCGGCTCCCTTGGCCTCGGGTGGCCTTTGTGGGAGGGATGGTGCTGAGCTGGAAGTGACAGCAGCCGTGCTCTCCTTGCAGGCTTTGTGCAGTTCCTGCAGTATTACTACCAGAGCGGGTGCTTGTACCGGCTGCGGGCGCTGGGAGAGAGGCACAACATGGATCTGACCGTGGGTGAGTGGGGTGGCCCCTGTGGGTTCACATCACAGCTGTGGGTTCTACTGAAGGAAATGGTCACACTGTCATTTGAGGTCACTTTTATCAGTGGCAGGAACAGCAAAAGCTACAAGTCAAAGCAAAGCTCGCAGAGCAGCTGCCACCATGGGGCAGCACCACCCCAGAGCCTGATTGTCACCCTCCTCCTGCTCTGCTGGGACCACCCGTCCACAGCTGGCGCCCTCAGGATGTGAGGTGGCAGTGGATGTGGCTCTGGGCATCCTGGGTTTCCCCAGGAAGCTCCTTCAGATGGGAAACATCTCTCCAACACCTCAGGCACCGTGGGCTGTCGCCTCCCTGGTCCCTGTGGCACCGAGGGCAGGAGCTGAGGGCCAGCTCCACTGGAGCCCAGAGCCCCGGGTTGGATTAGGAGTCCCCACCACTGCCCCCCTGGGAGTGCCCACAGTGAGGCTGGGAATGGCAGCACCTCCTCAGCCAGCCAGGTGTGGGCACTGGGCCTCCCTGTCCTCCACATCCCGAGGGGCTGGGCTCTGTCCCCTCTCCCCCATTCCACGTTCTCACAGAAACCTTCGTCCTTTGCAGAGGGCTTCCAGTCCTGGATGTGGAGAGGCCTCACGTTCCTGCTTCCCTTCCTCTTCTTTGGGCAGGTGAGGCTGCCCCAGTCCTTGCAAGATGCCAGAGCCTCGGGTGGGAGTGGGATGTGCCCCATTCCCAGCTGCACTGGACGTGGCACAGAGCCCACAGCCATGTGATACGGGGTGCCTGGGGCAGGGAAGTGCTTCCAACAAATGCTGAGCCTTTGCCTCTGAAGCACCCACCACCGCCACAACTGGGGAAGTGAGATGGGAGGAGCTGGGGCGGTTCTGCCAAGGGCTCAAGTGCAGAGGGGCTGCGGTGAGAACCCTTCCAGAGCCCTTCTGAGCTGAGCCTTGAGCTGCTGCTGCAAAGGATCGAGCCCTGCCTCACTCAGGTCACTGAGGCTGATGGCCAAAGGCTGGTGAGAGGTTTCCTCATGGCCCTTGGGCTGCAGCTGGCCTGAAGCGGGGGATGGCCCAGCTGGGTCCTGTGGGAATGAGCCCTCTGGCCCTGGATGGGGTTTCCCTGCCCCCACACGAGGTCGGCGTGAGCTTTATACCCGGAGGTGGCAGCTGGATGGGCACAGCCTGGGACTGAGCCTTGAAAGCAGCCCTGAATCTCCTCTCTCCTGCAGTTCTGGCAGCTCTACAACGCCATCACCCTGTTCCGCATGATCCAGCACCCCGAGTGCAAGGAGTGGCAGGTAAGGAGGCGATGGGAGTGCCCTGGCAGGGGGCTGCCCCCGGCAGGTCCCTCCTGCTGACTCGGCCTCTCCTCCCACAGGTCCTCATGTGTGGCCTCCCCTTCTTCATCCTCTTCCTGGGCAACTTCTTCACCACCCTCCGTGTCGTCCACCAGAAGATTCAGAACAAGAACCAGGACACGAAGGAGAATTGAAGTGGGGCAGTGTGGGGGCCTGGACTGTTTCTCCCCCCCAGCTCCATGCCCTGTCCCCATCTCCTCAATTCCGTCCGGACTCTGGTGTCTCATCCCATTCCTTGGAGGCCCGGGTGTGGGACAGAGCTTGGGGCCT
Source organism: Regulus satrapa (assembly GCA_013396955.1). Lineage (NCBI taxonomy): Eukaryota > Metazoa > Chordata > Aves > Passeriformes > Regulidae > Regulus > Regulus satrapa. Next base: position 677,801 of record VWZN01013651.1, on the reverse strand, counting down.
GCTCCTGGACCGTCCACGTGCTCACCACGGGCTTGGATCCATGCTGGAATCACTCACCTGGAGTCGGGAGCACCCTGCACCTCCTGTCCTGGCTGCCTTCCACATCCAAACAGCAGGATGCCTGGGACAGCCACTCCCTCCCCTTTCTCTGGGATGTCCCGCACCCCCTGGGACAGGGCAGCGTCCAGGGACTGCCTCACACGGCTCCTGGGGTGCTGCAGGCTCCCCCTTTTCCCCCAGCCCTGCACCCAGGGCAGCCCCCGTGTGTTTGGGGCAGAGGCCTCCTCATTCCAAGGGCACAGCTGGGGCCGTGCACAGCCCTGGGTTCCAGCTCCTCCCTGGCCTTCAATCCACAGGGAAGGGGCAGCTGGGGCACGGGAGGGGTGGGAGCAGCAGGAGCCCGGTCCAGGCCTCACCTGGAGCTGTTCAAGCAGCGCCTGGGCTGGCACTGCCTGAGGCTGCTCCTATGAAAATAAAGGGAAGGAGCTGCCCCGGCCCACCGGGACAGTCTGGGAACAGCTTCTGTGCTCTGCTCTGCGGCTTTGGCTCCTCGGGAAGTGGGTCCTGACACAGCCTCCCCGAAAGGAGGGGAAGGTGGGGGTCAATAGGACAACTGTCACAACAGGGCAAGGGGAAACGGGCTCAGGTTTCACTAAGGGAGGTTTAGATCAGATATTAAGGAAAATGTCTTCACAAAAAAAAGGCTTGTCCAGCCCTGGAGTCACCATCCCTGCAGGGATTTAAAAGCCATGTAGATGTGGCATTTGGGGACATCATTGAGTGGTGGGTTTGGCAGTGCTGGGTTAAGGGTTGGACTCAATGATTTGGAGGAGTTTTTCAGCTTAAAGGAGCCCATGAATTTATGAAAACTCATCTCCCTGTGCCCTTCCACCAGCCTGGGCTGCAGGGGGGGACTCCTTCCCATGGCACTCCAGTCTGCGCAGGTTGTGGCCAGAACTGTGGCCACCCAAGGAGCCCAGCAGAACCTCAGTGTCCCTGGAGGTGGGGAAGAGACGCCCTGTACCAGCACTGGGAGCTCTGGAAGAACCAAAGAGCAGGTTGGGCACAGCTGCACCCCAGTCCAGAGCCCCCAAAGACCATCGTCTCCCTCCCCACCCACAGCCCAGCACTCAGGGGAGGGGCTGCCCCAGCTCAGCCTAACCCAGAGCTGCCACCACATCCCCAAATTTCCTCCCAGTTATCATCCATTGCTCCTCTTGCCTCCTTCTTCCCTCTGGCTGAGGAGAGAGAATGCAGAAAGCAAACTCCAGACACAGGATTTTTATTCCAAGGGCAAATGTATTTAAATAATTTACAATCATTGGACAGCCTGAAAGTCTGGAGGTTTTGTTGTTTGGTTGGGTTTTTTTTTTTTTGTTTTTTTTTTTTTCCATGCTTAAATCACAAAGATGTTCAAAATAAAAACAGTATTTAAAAAATGACTGTTCACGGCGTGAGGGAGGGGCTGGGCTCAGGGGAGCAAGCAGGGCTGAGCCCCCGCCTCCCAAACCGGGTGTATTCCAGAGGGAGAGGAGCTTCCCGCTGCTGCTGGAGCGAGGGCGGGCAGCAGGAAGGGAGCAGGAGATGCTGGTGGGGCCTTGGGACAGCTCTGTGCCCAGAGCCAGCTCTGCCAGCCCCACAGCCCGGAGCTGGGCAAACGGGGGTGGCGGGAGGGAGGCACAGCCCCTCCACCCCTCTGCTGTCCCTGCAGGCCGGGGGGGCTCCAGCCCCGGGATAAGGCAACACCTCCCGTTCAGGGAAGGACGCCCTGGCAGTGTCTGTCCCTCCTGCCCCACAGCAGCCGTGTCCCTGATGTCCCTGGCCTCAAGGCTAACGCCGGCGCCGTGGGGCGCACCCTGAGGTGCCGCTGGCACCGCAGCTCCTGGACAGCAGCCTGAGCTACCCCCCTGCCCCTCTCAACCTTTTCCAGCCCCTGGGTCCACAGCCTGCCCCGAGGAGCTGCCGAGGCCCAGGAAGGGTTGGGAGTGACACCGGGGTAGCCGTGGGCTGGGGACAACACCGTCACCCACAGCAGCAGTGGGCGAGCAGGCACTTGCCAGCTCCCCTGGCCCACGCCTGGGGACCTGTTCTCTCCCCGGCCCCGCCAGCCCCGCTCTTAGCTCCACACGTCCAGGGAGTAGCGGCCCTTTGTCATCAGTTTCTTTACATAGTCCACGGCCTGGGGCTGGCTCATGTTCCCGAACTCGGACACGATCTCGTAGAAGGTGTTCTGCACGTCCCGGGCCATGTTCCGGGCGTCGCTGCAAGCGGGGAGCGCGAGTGAGACCCCACGGCACGGCCCCGCAGCCCTGCCACCTCCCACTCTGCACCCAGAGGGTCTGCTCACCCCAGCCCCCCCGCCCTCCTCTGAACCAGGACAGCACAACCCTCCCAGGGCTTGTAACGCACACCTGGGGAAACTGAGTCACACCCCTTTTCCTAATAGGGACACCGCCCCCAAATCCCCGTCCCGTCCCCAGACCTACCCGCACACATAGATGTGAGCCATCCCCTCATTAACCAGCTTCCAGACGTGTTCCTTGTTCTTCTTCAGTAAGTGCTGGACATAAACCTAGCAGGAAACGAGGTGGGTGTGAGCAAAGAGGAGCGGAGCCCCCACACCACAGGCCTTGGAGAGGGAGGGAAGGCGAGGCTGCGCTCGTGGCTCTGCCATGGGAGCGATGGTGGGCAGCAGGAACAAGCGTGGCAGGAGGAACAGGGTACCTTCTCAGCCTGGTCCCTGGAGAAGGCCACGTTGAGCTGGGTGAGGACTCCCTCCTTCTGGAAGCGGGCCAGCTCCTCCCGGTACAGGTAGTCCTCGTGCTCGCGGCGGCAGCCGTAGTAAAGCACTGTCTCTCCCACCTCCTTGCCTGCAGGGTCACGCAGCCCCCATCAGCTGTGCCCTGCCAGCCCCCAGCCCTGTCCTCTCCCGGCCTCCCCTTGTCCTGACACCCCCAGCAGCCTCTGCTCTCCCCCACCCTGCGCTTGCAGAGCTACACGATGGTTTCTGCTCACAAGAGGAAGCTTGGGATTGATTCCCAGAAGTGGCCACAAGCTTTAGAATCGAGTCTGAGTGACCTGACTGTGGTTAGGTCAGGGAAGTGCCCCGGGTCTGTCCACCCCCAAACATCCTCTGTGGCCAAAGAGAAGCACAAATCATCCCGTGCACAAAACCGCTCAGCTCTGTTCACCTTCCCCAGCACCCCGCTTTTGCCTGGGCCCGCCAGCAAGTGGAGCAGCAAAGCTGCACCCTGGAGGCACCGACTGGCCCCCGAGAGTCCTGCAGCAGCTCCAGCCCCAGGGGGAGCTCCTGGGCACCCACCTTGCTGCTTCAGCCAGGCCCGCTCCTGGATGAAGCCGATGAAGGGGGCGATGCCGGTGCCCGGCCCGATCATGATCACGGGCGTGCTGGGCTTGAAGGGCAGCCGGAACTGCGACTTCCGGACGTACATGGGCACCAGGGAGCTGCTCCCGTTCTGCTCAGGCACTTTGCTCTTCAGCCAGCTGGTGGCCACCCCTTTGTTCAGGCGGCCCGTCTTGGTCTCGTACTCCACCGTCACGGCACAGATGTGGATGGAGTTGGGATGAACCTGCAGGGAAGAGAGGCTGGAACCAGGCAGAGAAGGAGCCCTGGCAACCCCACACTGCTTCCTTGTGCTCAGGAACGGGGAGAAGTTTAACCTCATGTTAACACTGGGACAGCTATTCCTCCCTGCATGCTCCTCATGGGGTCTTCTGCCTTGTCCTCAACTCATCATGGGATCACTGGGCTTCCCTGGAGGTTGCCAAGAGTGACTTTGGATCAGCCCCTAAAATGCCACCTCGCCAGGCAAACGGGCAAAGAGGAGCAGGACTCCAGAGAGTGTGTGGGTGTCAGGGCACAGCTGGCAGCAGCGTGGGATTCTCCACAGACCCTGTGGGAAGCTGGGATAACTCCATGCACGGACATCACCAAATCTGTCCCTCTCATAGCAAATGTCACCGGGAGAAGCTCCCCACGTCCGGCTCCCGGCTGCAGCGGTCCCTCCACATTCCCTGCTGGAAGCACACCCACCTTGGAGGAGGAGGCAATGGAGTAGTAGCGGGCCTGCAGGCGGGGCAGGAGCTCGCACAGGTGGTCGATGGGGGGGCGCAGGGAGGGCATGTCCTGCAGGATGGCCAGGATGTTCCTGCGGGCCTCCACCACCCAGCTGAGGTACAGCGCCTGCAGGCAAGGAGGGCACAGGCATCACAACCTCCCCACGCGGCTGGCAAACACCCCCTCCGCTCTCTGGCTGCCTTTGGGGCGAGCTCAGCCCAGCTGGGAAGGGAAGGGAAGGGAAGGGAAGGGAAGGGAAGGGCTCCCACCTTGCCCTCAGCAGCAGACGAGGCCATCTTGCGGAGGCGCTCCTGCTCGCCGCTGTCCGTGGCGTACTGGGCCAGCTCGTAGAGCACGTTGGTGCGGGGAGGGTTGGTGATGTCCAGGTAGTAGGTCAGGGCTGTCCGGTACGACGTGGGGCAGGGGAAGGGATGCTTCTTGTTGGATTCCTCTGGAGAAGTGGGAGAGAAAGAAAGATTTTAAAAAGCATCCCCCCCGTGCTGTTCTGTAAAGAGGTTCTGTGGCGGCTGCTACACACAGTGAGGGCTGGAGACTGAGCACAGTGGGCTTCAGGGAGGAGAGAGCAGCCTGTGGGTCACAGCCCCAGCTCCACACTGACTCACCTCCCTCCTCAGGCAGTTCCATCTCCCAGTAGCCCATTTTGTGTTTCACAGATGCTGCCTGACAGTTTAGCAGCAAAAAATACACTCTATGTTACCCAAGGGGTTCCCTGCCCTGAGATGTGCAGGCACAGTCCAGCAAACCCCCAGGCTAAGCAGGGGCTGCCCTCCATGGCTAATTTGGCCTTAGACACCAACACCTTCATCAGATCTGGCCTCAAAAGTGTCCTTAGGCTCTGTCAGCCACAGACAGCTGTGCCAGCACTCAAGGCTGGAGCCGTTCTGTTCAGCCTTGAGAGGTCCATAAGGGACAGGAGTGACAGCGTGAGGCTGCACAGCAGAGGACACTGCACGGGGCCACAGGCAATCCTTAAATCCACTTCCTCTCTGGAAACCAGAGCTCTCTCAGGCTTCTGGACCAGCACATCTGCTGCCTCAGGTCTGGCTGTGCTGCTCCAGGAGTGTGATGGGCAGCAGCTGCCATCTCCCTCCTGCCAGAGGCAGCTCTGCTGGGAATGCTACCCAGGAAGAGTTCTTTGGATCAGCACAAGTGCTCCCTGCTGGCAGTTCAGTCCCCAAGCCTGCGCCTCCTCCCGGGACTGAATAAGAACATCTCACACACTCAGGGCTCTGAGGAGCTCTGGGGCTGCTGAAGGATGCTCTGATGCTCCATAATTAGGAGTGTGCTGTTACATAATTTGGTGTTGAATGGGCTCATTTCACAACTGACCCACTTCAGCTGATCTTAGCAAGCAGGCTCTGAGCCCCTGCTAAAACAGCACAACACTGAGAGGGGCCATGGGACATCTGGAGGTGCCCCAGGGGATCTGAGGGTGAGGGACAGAGGCCACAGCTGGAGAACTGGAGACCCTCAGGGTCATCCTGACTCACCGTCCAAGTTGTTTAGGGACATGACAGTGTCCAGGTCTGTGCCCAGGATCTCACCAATCTGGTTCACCAGGGAGGAGTCGTTGGCTGGGTACACGGCCACGTGGTCCCCGGACTCGTACCTGGCAGCGAGCAGGAGGAGAGCGTGTGGAACACCTGCACCACCTCCTGAGCACCCCAGCAGCTCAGCCAGAAGACAGGGGGCTGCTGCAAGAGGCAGCAGGACAACACTGAGGAGGATGGACGCACAGGACCTGCACCATCAGGATGCACAGAGCCAGCAGTGACTTTGTGGGGTTTCCCAGGGTTTTTACAAGGGATCTCTCAGGTAACAGCAGCTTTGCCAGAGTTCCAGCAAGTTCCCAACAGAACAGAGCAAAACTCCTCAAACCCTCTGCAGCTGTTATGTTAAGCCATCTGGATTCATGATTTCTTAACAATTGAAGGAATTTAAAGCAGTGAGAGCGTTTTAAGAGCAGGGCTTTATTCCCCCTATGCTTGTACCCCTAAACCAGGTAAATACAGGCAAGAGCAATCCCCAGCTCTCCCTTGTCTCACAGCTCAGCTGCCCTCTCATTTATCGAGTGACTTCTAGAGAATTCCTGCCGCTGGGACTGCTCAGGTAGGACAGGGATGTGGGATGGGATGTCCCAGAGCAGTGCAAGAGCTGGGAGCAAGTCCTGACAGGGGGTGCCTGGTACAGAAGCCCAAAGAGGCAGCGTTAAGGAGCAAGGCCCCTTTTGGAAGTGCTGGATGAGGCTGGTGCCACATCCTTGTTCTTTGCTCCTGACAAAAGAGAGGAGCAGTTTTGCTTCCCCAGGGAAGTACCTGATCTTGGAATTGGAGATATCCAGCTCCAGGTGCATCAGGTGTCGCTCTCCACCCTCGTTCAGCTTGCGGTTCTCCGTAACCTGAGCCAGGAAGGGGTTCTTGGCATCAAAGGGGCTGGAAGGAAAGACAAGGGTGTTTGGGATACTCTCCTGCAGGCTCATGGAGCTCCCTCTGACTCCAGAGCAGGCTCCCATCATTTGGTTCCTGCTCCAAAGCACACTGCACCACAGCACTAACTAAATTATGATCTGCTGCTCCCCCCACTGGCACAGAAAACACATCCTCTTCCTTCTCAGCACAGCCCAGCAGTCAACAGCTTCTGTCCCATTAAGGACACATGACAGAGAACTGGATTGGAGGGACTGTCACATCTCAAAGAAATATTTCAGTCTGGAATGAATGTTTAAAGCTCATCCCCCCACAGCAGTACTGCCAGCAGCCACCATGCATTGGCCACTGCAGGCAAAGAAAAGGCTCAGGAGAGAGGCTGTGGATGTACCAGCCCAACAGCACACATGACCACAGCTATCACCACGAAGAATTCATTAATTGGGGAATCTCAGAGTCCCCGTGGAGATCTGAGCCCATTTCTCTTGGGCAGAGAGACCTGCTGTGCTGCAGGAATGGCACTGCCATTCAAGAAACATCAAGGAGCCACCAGGCAAGGCCTGCCCCACGTAGGCCCTGCCCAGGGGGTTTGGCACTCACGGCTTCTGGTTCTCGTAGCTCTTGAGCCGGCCCATCTCCCCCGTGTAGACTTTGTTCATGTTCACATCTGTGTGCACCACCAGCTCGTACTGCCGGATGCTGGAGGGGGAAAAGGGAGAGAAAAGAGAAGAAAGTCAAACTGGAACCTACGAGGTACAGCTGGAACCATCACCTCCTTTGCTGGATTTGCTGCAGCTCAAAAACAAATGCAAATGCCACCCCTCCCTTCGCCCCTCTGGAGACATGAGGGACCAGGCAAACTCTGCAGAAAGCCCAAAGCAAGGGGAACCCTCAGCCTCCCTGGAGCCTCACAACCAGCGCAGCCAGCCCCAAAGGAAGCAAACCCATCATCTCCCCACTCAAAACAGGAATCCAGAGCTGCGCTCAGAGCTACACCAGGACAGGCTCAGGCCAAACAGCCCCACTCCCTGCTACACTTCACTCGTGCCCCCCTTGAGTCTGGAAGGGGAGGCAGTGCAGAGGAAAGGGAACAGCCACCAGGCCAGTCTCTGGCACCCAAGAGGAGCTGCTCCCAAACCCACCTGGACTCTTCTCCTGTAGCCTCCACCCCGAAGTGCTCACACACTGCTGGCCAGAACTGCTCTCTCCAGGTGATGAAGTCTTCTTCCAGGCTAGCCAGGGCAGAGAGAGAGTCAATAACCCAGCCCCATTCCAGAGGAGCCACCTGAGATCCCTAGGGTCTCTTCCCATCACTGTGAGAAAAGGCATTTGCCTTAGACCCAGACACCTTTGGTACCTCCAGAGATCATCAGGAGAGCACCTGCAGAGCACTGGGTGGGAACTGCTGCTACAGCAGACACCCCTGCCTTCCCCAGGCCTGCCAAGGAAGGCTTTGTTATTCAGGCTCAGTCTTTAAAAACTCAGCTCCCTGCTGTCCACCCCTGGCATGAGGTGACCTTCCTCAAAAGTCATGATTCCATCATGGCACTGCTTATTTTTCCAGGCTCAGAGCCTTCCACATGTGGCATATCCCTCCAATAAGGCCCTGCAGACCTCAGATGCAGGTTGATGTAATGTTCCAAGGTGCTCAGGTGAACACAGAAAGGTAAAAAAAAATATATAATTGTCCAAGTTGGAAAATTGCTACCTCCCAGCATAAAACAAGGAGATTAACCTGCCTCCTGCACTGGATGGGTGAGTTTACCCACAAAGGCTGCAGCAGGGCAAAGGCAGAGGAGGCTGCAAAGCCTTCTCCAGTTGTACCCACCGGCCTTTAAAGCTGATGTGGGATTTCCCAGAGCCAGGATCCCTTAGGATACTCCTTGTGCACAGGGAGCTGATTGTGGGAGGCACAGCAGACAGCATGTCAATCCCAGTAACAAGGAGTTTATTTCTGTCATGGTAGGGGAGCCAATTCCCTGCCAAGGTCCCTTCCAAGGTGCTTTCAGCCAGCTCTGACCAGCCCCTCAGCCCAAGGCACTCACTTGCCATCATCATCTCCCAGCCCCAGCTCAAAGATGCGCTGGGCTCCAAGTTCCTCCAGTCTCTTGTCCACGTACTTCCCCATGGCGTTGAAGTGCTCATAAGTCTTGTTCCCCAGACCAAAGACCTGGAAGGGAACACTCATGAGCACAGGGAAGCAGGAGATGGACTTTCCCCAGCCATTTGACATCCTCTGGTCAGGTATCCCCCTCCAAAGGATGCGGAAGAAAGACAGTGAGACCTCTCCCAGCTCATCCTTCAGCTCTCCTGTAAGAATCCAGCACTGGAGAGTGCGTGGTCAGGACACCAGCACCTCCCCTGAACCTGGATGCACTTCCAAGAGCTCCTGCACATGTTATGGGACCAGTAAGAACCTGGACACCCATTGCTGGCCTTTGCCTCCCACAAACCACACACTAAATGCTTGCTCACTGCTTCACACAGAGCAGCCTCACATCTCCACCAATGGATTTTATTCTCACTTGCAATATTATGCTGCCTAAAGATATTGGCCAGGGGTTTAGGTGAGGTGGTTGTTTCTCAGCCAGTTATTCAGCTCAGCATGGGAAGAGAGCTACACACTCCTCCAAGTGATTTGATTTGTAGATGTGGCCCCAGGCTGCTCAATTAGCTTGTGAAGAGCAGCAGCAGCCTGTAGCTCATTTACAGACTTGTATTCAGTGCCTGCAGGGTTGTTTGGGGCTGTTTATACCCGGAAACCCTCATGACTTAGGGAGTGGAGAGAGAACTCTGACATTTGCATTTAAAGCCTCCAGATGTACATTTGCAAGTGTCCACAAAGCCTGGGCAGGAAGACAGCGGGGACCTCATCCTAGACAAGGTGTACACAGACGTAGTGTTGGGCCTTTCCCCAAGCCACTCTGGAGGCCTCTTGGCCTTCCTGCCCAAATGCAACACAAAAACTGGAGCGGGGGCACTTACTGCGAAGCGGAGACCCGAGAGGTCAGCATCAGCCTCCTGCAGCCAGTCATAGAAATCCTGGGCATTATCCGTGGGATCCCCCTCTCCGTAGGTGGCCATGCAGAACACAGCCAAGGACTTGTCGATCTCAGAGAGGCGACTCAGGTCCGACTGCAACCAGAGGAAAAAAGGAATTTTCAAGGATCCCACACTGTGGCTGTTGGGCAATTCCTATTCCCACAGCACTGACAAACAGCACCACGCGTTTACAGAAGGGATTGGGAAAGGCCAAACCCACCCAAAAAAGCAGGGAAAATAAAGGTAACCACCCTCACTGGACTGCAAGGCAGTATTTCTACCCCACCAGAAAAGCAATGGGATTTTCCATGCAAGGCTTTAAAGGAGCAGGAGAATGTGGAATGGCAAGGACTGAGCCTGTATCTGCATCTTTTCTCCCCTAAATGACACAACCGTCCCTTGGCCAAGGTCACTGGATTTTTTTTAGGGGGCACTGAAAGGCTGTAACTATCCCAAGGCTGTTCAGGGCTCAATTACCAGGTCATACTCCTCTGGATCTGCTGCCATGCCCCGGAGGCCATAGCGATGGGCATCTTTGGAGAGGCGATTGGCAAACTCCTCTGCTGTGCCCGTCTGGGAGCCATAGAAAACCACGATATTTCGGCCCTGGAGAAAAAGAAAAACCCCTTTAAAATGGTGATTAGTCATTTGGCAACTGCGTGGTTGAAGCACAGTCAAAGGAAATGCCTGAGATCAGGAATCCTGGACTGCAACCTAAAGGCAACCAGGAGTCTGCGCTTGTGTAGGACTCCAAGGGTTTGGCAGAAAACTCAAGGCTGAGCTGTTAATGAGAACATGACTCCTGCCACTCTCGGGGGGAGCCTCGGGTCACACTAAAACCCAAAGCAAAGAATAAACCTTCCAGATTTATTCTCAACTTTGAGGCTGCAGCGTGACTCCTGGAAACAGGGAACACCCTGCATGAGAACGCAGAACTTGCCAAAGGCTCTGGGCAAGTGCCTAAGACCAGAGCTCCTGCTCTGCTGCAAGCCAGCTACTTTGAAGTAAAATGGAAAATGCATCCAGCCCTTGCTTCTTCCTCTGCTTCCTCTTGTGTCCAGACCAGCAGAGTCAAAAGCTGACAGTTCTGTGTACAACAATTCCCATTCCACAGCCAGCCAGTTTGGGAACCAACCCCAAACAGACCAACAGCTGCCAGCCAATGACTTTAAAGTCTCTGCCATTTCTCTCCTGACTTTGATCTCATATTACATTATTTTTTTCCACTGAATTTTCACTTTAATTTCTTCTCTTAAGGACAACTCTCAAGCACAGACTAAAAGAGCCATTCCTGGCTGCTGACACAGCCTTCCTCTGGATGCTCTCTGCAGCAGGCACGTGTCTGTACCCAAACAAGCTCCTCCTGCAGACCGTTTCCAGAGGAAACTGGGATGGACATGAGCTCCCCCTCCTTCCCAGCACCCCTTGGAGGCAGAACAAGCAGCTTACCGTCTTCTTCATCTTCTCGATGAAGCTGCTGTCTCTCACTGGAGCTGCTCTGAAAGACATGAGGAACCTCTTTTCAGATGAGCACATTCATTTTTTGAGGTCAGGAAAAAGCAAGTGAGGAAAAAAGTGGTCTCCAGACCTCAGGAAAGCTGCCCAAAAGGGTGTGAATCTCCAGTGATCACTGTTATTCACCCTGTCCCAGGGATGGCCATTGCTCAACCACAGGGCTTCTGCACACAACCAGGCAGAAGGGACTTGGAGCAAAGGGGAAAAGCTGAACCCCTGCCTGACCCCCATCAGTGAATCCTCCCACAGGAAAAGCCCAGGCGCTCAGCCCTTCCCACCAGGAACCCCTTATCAACTGCTCTGAGAGGTTTCACAGCTGAGCAGGTTAAAGGATCTCACAGAAACAGGTCTCCAGATAAATCTCCGGGGCTGAGCCATGGTTTGAAAGAAGGGAATGGAGAATTCCCTGCTTCCCACACCACCGTGGGCAGGCAGCATCACCTCTGAGCCATGCTCCCCAGGGCACATCCCCCAAACCTGAAGTCAAACAAGGCTAAAAATCAGCTCTTTCAATCTCCAAACAGCAGGCCAGACATGAGCCCCAGAGCTGGAGAGCCCTGTGGAGCAGACACACACAGCCTATCAGACCCACAGAGCTCCCAGCAAGGCAAACACTGCCAGCCAAGGTCCTGTGGAGCTCACTTCATGCCAGGCTCTCGTTCCCAGGATGGATTTGCAGCCAGAAGAGCTTTGCTATCCTTAGCACATCTTTGGATTTTCAGTGTCATGGAGTGAAAACAGCCCAGCTCTGAAGAGCTTGGGTGCCTCACAAGCAGAGATGACCATAGGTACAGCCAGATCAGGAGCTTTTCAGAGCTCCCTTGCTGTCCTCCCCACCACAACTTTGGTAGCAGGGAAGACGAACGTGGGACCCGTTCCCGTTCCACAATGGAAGAATGCAAGGCCGGGTCTCCTGTGGGAAGAGAGAAGCCTCCAGGCAAAAAATAAATGGTTTTGGCTCCAGCCCATGTGAGAATGTGAAGAGCTCACTAACAGTTTCCTCAACTCCGTAGCCCAGAGGGAGGGATCCTGCGGATGTGCTGAGGCATTTGTGGAGAGCACACACACGCAGAGCAGCAGGGTGGGGGACGTTCACAAAACATCCCTTGGAGCACCCCTTGCTACCCAAAGGGATCAAGGAGCTCCGTAACTTGGCCTGACAGCTCTCAGCACCAACAGTCTCATAAAAAAAAAACAAAGCACACACAAAGGACAAGCAAAGCCAACCCCAAAAAGCTCCCCAAGGCAGCCATGCTCCCAGGAGAGCTGTTTCACACCCCTGCTTGGCTCTCTCAGCAGTTAAGAGTCTCCCCATGTTGTCATTTGTCCTCTCTTGGAAACTGGGATATCACAAATATCTTAAGGGAGCAGCCCCAGCTCTGCCCACGCTGCAGCCAGGACAGGGGCTCGGGAGAGCTCTCGACACAGCTCTCCCTTAGTTTTTGGCTCCTCGGTGAACTTCTTTAATTCCTGCCCTCTGCAAACGAGATCCAATTAAAACAACTGTTGGGTTAACTACTAAACAAAATTCTTTTAAAGGAGGAGAAAAAGAAAAGTTTTTAGATCCTTTCAACAAGCTCCCTTTGGAAGAGAAAAGGGAGCAGCACATGGAGCTCGTCCGTTTTCAAAGGAGGCAGTCCTGCACTGAAGTGAGTGCTGGAGAACAGGCTGTGGCTCAGATACAGAAGAAATAATGAGCCTGGCTTTGGAAAAAAGGCTACACAACTCCTTGCAATTGCTTCATCAGGGTGGCCTGAAAATCTGAGCAGCGAAAACACACAAGGCAGAAACTGCACTCATTTTCACTGCTCTGCCAGGGAAACTTGGGACAGAAAGTTTGTCCGCAGCAAAGACTGCTCTTACAGCTTAGATAGCTCAGGGAAGCAGCTAAAAGCACTAGAAGGAGCACTGGGTGGAGGGAAGAGGATTAAGCCCATTGTCAGAGTGAGTCAGTAGCTTGTAAAGCTCTCTCACCCTTGGTGAGAGCCGACAGCGTAAACGACTCCCAGGGTTCTCTGTCATTTTGGTTTCAGGAGAAAGAAGGGACAAGGGAGGAACAATTCCAAAGTCTGCCTCAGCTGAACACCTCTCCTTCAGAAAGCTCCTGTCGCCGTGGCTTTCCTGCTGAAAGCACAGACACGTCCAGAAGCGAGGACACAGCCTGGATGCTGCGGAGGAACCGAGCACTGACAGCAGGGTCTCCTCTGGAGCCGCCTGCTTCCAAGCAGAGCCTCTCCCCTTCCTTCTCCTCCTGCTGCAGAGGAGGAGGAGGCACCCACTCCACCCAGCTTTGGAGCTGGGAGGATCCCGCCAGCCCGTCGGGCAGAGTAACTCACCTGGCCACGGCCGGCTCTTCCCGCGGGGCCGAGTACACACAGCCCATGGCAGGGCAGGGAGGAGGCAGACAAAGAGTCCAGGGCGGCCGTGTGTCTGCAAGGGGAGCTGTGGGGGGACGGATCTAACTTAGCTCTGGAGCCACACGCACACAGGCCTTTCCATTCTGCTCCTCCTGGGCGTTAAAACCAAGCGTCAGCCTTTTGTTGAGGAGAAGAGAGCCGGCACAAAAGGTCCCGGCACGGGTCATAGCAGGAGTGGTCCCGTCCACTCCGATCCTCGTGGTGGGGCTTTGGAAGTTACTGAGTGGATCTGCGCAGTCCTGAGAAACTGCAACATCTGGCAGCAGTGGCAGAAAGGAATTAGGAGCGGAGAATGAAACCTCCCAGGATCCTCCGCAGCACACGTCCCTCTCCCATCGGCACTGAGAGCAGGGGACGGGACACAAAACCCTCCCCCAGCCTTGTTCCCTTGGAAACTGTTTATATCACAGCTGCTTTTATATATATTCTTTTATTTAAAAAAAAAAAAAAAAAAAAGGGAAAAAAAGCTTGATGCTGCAGCTGAATGAAACGATTCCAGACACTGAGTGAGCAAGGCTTCGGGTAACTATGGCAGTGCCATTACGGAGGCAGCTCAAAGGAGTTTGTTTTCCTCAAGATCCTATTAAATTAAATTAGAGATGGTCCCTCTCACACACACACAGGCAGCAGAGAGCTAATCAGGCTAAGGACTTGGAGCAATTCCTGCCACAGGAAGCCTTACAAATACAAGGGAATGGATTTCTGCATAGCTGCAGAATAGAGATAAGCTAGTTTCTGTCCCGAACAATGATAAAAAGGGGGGAGAAGGGAGAGGGCGACACTCAGCATGCCAGTGGCTGCTCTATCTGCATCTCCCCAGCATGACTGTCTGCAGAGTGGGGACAGGGGAAGGGAAAGAAATCTGTGATTGAGAAACTTGCAGAGAAGCAGCCAAAGAACAAAAATAAATTCCTGCATTCCCCGGCAGTGGCCCTGCGAGGAAGCGCGGTGGCCGCGGCTGCGTGGCGATCCCGAGCTGCTCTCCCTAATGACATCTGCAGAGCAGGCTGCAGGGAGGGCTGCTCTGGTGGTTTTAATTAAGTCTGAAAATGGTCAAAACACAAGCAAGGCTCAGTCAGTGGGATCCCAGCCTGGCCCACACGCTCGTGGTACACATCACAGGGACGGGACGCCTCAGGTGCAGGAAACCACTGCTCGTGCTGGGTTCTGTCCCTTCTGTGGGCACCGTGGGCAGGAAAACAGCTCCACGTGGCTTAAGGGTGAAGACCAGCAGCCTGATCCCTCTCTGGCTGAACCTGGAGATGGATTGCTGGGGCAAGATCATGATGATTCCCAGGCCACACAGAGAGAACCCAGCCCGGCTGCCATCCGGAACAGGGAATCTCAACCACGCATCTGCCCTTCCACAATCAAGGGCAGTAACAACAGTGGCATTTCCTTTGCAGATCCTGCTGAGCTGCCAGGGTTTTATGAAGGTGTGCTGCTCCCAAAAACCCCAGAAGGGCACTGAGGTGACCTCTGTGTTTAGGTCAGAGACACTGCTTGCACTCTTCAGCATTGCAAACAAACTGCTGAAGCAGCAGCCACTGTGATGGGTCTGAATTGTTATTCAGCACCTCCGTCCTCCAGTATTCTGAGGCTGAAATTGGGGGGCCAAAGTGACACAACAGAAACCATCACCTAATGCCATCAGATAAAGCAGCTCAGGACACTTTGGCAGAGCTGTAGAGAAGGAGCTGAAGCAATGCAACCCCTCTAAAGGTCAAGGCTCTCCACTCCAGCCAGAGACAGCCCCACTGAGGCCTCTCTGCCTTCATGGGTCTGGGACAGCTTCCCTGCCTGCCCAGGGGCCCACCTGCCATATCCAGCCAGCCACAGGCAGAGGCTGACAGTGTGATCCTGATCTGCTTGTTGATCAGAAAGGAAACTCCACCCCAGATACAAGGATTACAGAAGGGAAGGAAACCCAAGGCAGACCAAGCTTGTTTTGCCATTCATTTTCCTCCTGGTCCCATAAAATCCCACTGCAATAGCTGCAGGAAGTCACTGTCTCTGTCCTGAAGGATGGATGTGCCACCAGCCACAGACTTGGCACTGCCCTCACACCAGCTTGATACGATAACCACAGCAGGGCTGCAGCGGGGTACAGGGAAAAACACTTCACAATCTGCCCCTGCCTGGCTGACACTTTTCCAAAGTGCAGTTGTGTCAGACAGCTTGCAGAACAACCTCTCCTCTCTGGTTATCAGCAACAGGAGGAGCTGCTGTTCCACATCTCCCACAAGGAGCAGTTGCCCTCTCCCAGACACTGCTCACAGGGACAGAGAAGGCAGCACAGAGCCCACAGAGGAAGCAAAGTGCCCGTGAGGCAGCTCAGAGCCAGGACCTGCAGCCAGGCCGGGATGGAAGCCCACGTGCTGAGGCCCTGCAGCAGAACAAGGTGGTAACACACAACCAGGAGTCAAAGCTTCTCTGCAAGGTCACCACAATCCCTGGAAGAGCTGCACATGACGGGCTGTAGGTGGAATCAGTCACAAGGGAGCACGGGAGCCCAGGCTGTGCCACGCCAGGATCCAATTTCAGATGGATGGTGTGTTTTCCCCAGCCAGCTGAGCTCAGCTCTCACTGCAGCACAGCCATTCTTACAATCTCCAGAGGCGACCACATGCACTGACACACGCAGGCCTGGCTGGCAGGCACGGGGGGGAAAGCATCCCAGCAATCCAACCGCACACATTCCCAAGGCATGGGCAGGCCCAGGCAGCTGGGCTGCTGCCAGCCAGCCACGTGTGCACCCATCTGTGCAAGGTACCACAGCCAGGACACTGCTGCCCTTTAAAACCCTCCCAGCCAGAAAATGTACTTTCCAACCGCCTGCAACGCCAGAAAAGAAAGAAGGAGCAAAAAAGTCCAGCAGAAAACCGGTGTTAAGTTTGGAATGTGACTGAGACGAGGAACGAAATGCACCCAAACCTCCACCAGCGTGGCTCCTTCTTGGCCCCGAGCCCTTTGCAGGAGACAGGGTGGAACAAAGCTCTCCCTCTGCAAATCCAGTCTCCCCCTGCTGTGGTAACCTGGCACCAAGAGCCAATCAACTTTTACAGGAGCTGCCAAGCAGCTCATCCCAGGAACTATCTCCCAGCTCTCCAAGACTATTCCTTGCCTTCATAGCCAAGGGTAGAGAAAATCTCCAATAGGAAACCTGTTTAGGAGCAAGTCCACCTTTCTCCAGATTTACCTAAATGTGACTTTTATCAGAAAACACCAAGAATTAAATCCCTAAGAAGTGCAGGCAGAGGTTTTCCTGCCTTGCTCAGGGAAGGCCAGTTCCCAATTTGGGCCACACGGTGGGGTAAGGCAGAACTGCAGCCTGGCTCTTCCACGGGGATTTCTGCATTGTGAGCAGAACACCCGGCAGCTGAGGGCAGAGAAACGCCCTCCCACCGACCTCCCACAGTCCAGCTGAGCCTCCCAGAACCCACCACAAGCAAGAGAGAAAAGCTCCACTGGTGCCACAAAGCCTGAGAGCTGCTACTTACACTGTCTGCATTTTGGGGAGGTCAGGCACTTCCTCCTTTTTCTTGCGGAAGAAGAACCAGTAGGTAAAAAGTCCAGTGATGAGGGAGATGAGGAACACATCCATCATGCTGAAGAGAGAGTCCTGCTGTGCAGTGCTGTCGGAAGCAGAAATGGTCGGGTCCATGCTGGCTTCCCCCAAGGCAGTCAGAGGCACTGTGAGCAAGGAAAAACAGTGAGCACCAGCAGCCACGTGGGACAGCATTAAAGGACATCCAGAAAATGCTTTTTGCTTTGCATTTAGTCTTAAGGGGCACAAGGCTGTCCAATGACTCTATTTTGGATAGAGGCCTTGAATCACAACGCTGCAAGGTTCTTCTGTGCCCCAAGGTGTCCCACCAAGCTTTTCCCCTCCTGTTTCGTTCACGCTGATCCATCTGAAGTATTTCTGTTTTCTCTCTGCCAGCAGCATCAGAGCAGCCCCAAAATTCAAACCAGGCTCCTAATGACACCCCAGCAGTACTCAAGAGGGACTCATGGCCAGCTTTTCCTAAAGCTCATACTCACCACAGTGCCCCTGGGGTGTTACTGGGGGATGATCCCACTCTTCCAGTCACCCCACAGATCTGGGGCTTCCTCCCTCCTTCCCACAAGGCGACAGGATTCCCTGGCCCCACAGCTGTGCTGACAAACCACAGAGCAGGACCGTGGCACCAACTCCCCTGCGCATCCCCACAACAGGCTGTTACAACAGGAAAGATTAATACTTCTGATTTACTCCACTGCAGATTGGATTTACTATCCATCGCCTCCTGGGCCTTCGGCTTCCCAGTCCCCTCCAGGATCTCCCCTAGTTTAACTTCCATCTCCTTGAATTACTCCTTTCCACTTACCAAGGCAGAGTTTAAGCGATTTGGGACTTGCCCACAACCCAGAATGTGTGTTGACACGAGGGTGAACACCCAGCCCTCAAATAGCCAATCAGCCCTATGGCCCCTGTCCTTCCCCTGGGGAGCCACCCATCCCTCCCTCCCTCCCTCCCTCCCACTGCTGTGCCAAAGCTCTGAACTCCTCTGACCCTAATCCGGATGGCAAGATTATCTTCCCTACATGCAAGGACACAGTCTGTCCAAGTAAACAGATAATTAACTCAAAACTTGATTTGGAAGGGCAAAGTGACTCTCTCTTTGTACTTGGGCATCCTGCCAACCCAGGAGACCATGGACATTTGAACTCGCACCCAGAAAAGTGATTCAGAGCCGTGGTGGTGCCGCAGGAGGGAAAGGATGAGTATGTGACAAGCAAATTGTACATTCCTCTCCATCAGACAGGTCACCCTGTCCTCCCTCCTTGCAAACAGGCTTTCCATCACTGCATCTTGGAGCCAAGCAAGAGCTGGATGTTACTTCTGTACAACTGTAGACTAAACTGTTAGTTAAAGCCTGCACAGCTGGGGCTTAGTTGCCAAAAAGGCACAGCTCCCAGGAGGACCCCACTCCTCCTCCTTGTCTGGTTCCAGTACATCACCAAGAAGCTGGTCTGGCAACCAGGGGAATATGCTAGTGGGGGAAAAATGTTGCTGATTTATTGCTTTTATTCCTGATGAAAGTTTAGAAATTTTAATTACAATCTCCTCTTCTCCTCTGCCACACATCTGTAGGAATTTCAGCCAATCTTAGCCAAAACCTGCCAGGCAACGCTTCTTTATTTCATAGAGCTTCAGGGTTTTGGTTCTTACCATCTCACTCACTTGAACTGCTCATTACATCTCAGGGCAAAGAAGCCCTGAGGGCCAGTGGTCCATGATTCCTAGGGGAGCCTCAACTGCTGCCTGGGCACAGCACAGCCCAACTCTGCAAAGAGATGGAGGAATCAGTGCCCAGACACAGGCAGCTGTAAATATCTCCAACTCTGCAAGGTGGGTTGGTTTTTTCAGTAGCAGTTTCACTGCCCAAATTACACAAGGGTGGACAATTCCCCTCATACATGGCAGGGATGGCCATGTCAGTAAAATGATCCTCAGAACAGCCTGTCTTTCACTCACTTTCCCTGAAAACCCCAGGTAAGGCAATGACAAACCTCTGCTCAGAGGAAGGCATGAATAAAAACAAGGCTGATGGAGACCACGCTGAGCTGGTTTGGGCAGGAGCTGCAGCTCTCTCCCTTCTGAGCACCAAACCCAGCAGCAGCTGAGCCCTGGCAAAGGCTCCTTGCACAGGGGGACAGCAGCCTCCCTTGTCACCAACTGCATGTGGAGGAGAGTCCCAAACCAGACACGCCTGTGGTGAGCAGCACCTGGCCCACAGCAATTCCCAGCTCCAGACAGCTCAGACATGGATATTCATGAGCTGCCCTGTGTGGGCAAAGAATGAGGGCAAGAATGAGCCTGTGCTCTCCTCAGCCAGGTGAGGGCTTTGTCTCCAGACAAAATTCATCACTGTGCTCAAAGCAGCCAAGCTTCAGCTCCCACGGCAGGAGGGGTTTGGCGCTCTCAAGCCTCCGGAGGTGGTCTGCTCTCCCAAGCACTGCTGCCTTGGAAAGAGGCATCCTCAGGGAGGCAGCTCCCAGGAATGCTGCCTGGGTGGCTGGGGGGGTGGAAGCTGTGCTATCTCCCTGCCCTGACCACGCTGCAGCTCTCCTGGGCTTCAAAGGGGAACCCTGCAGCTGCAGCCAGGCCACCCACTCACTGCCCACAGCCAGGGAAGGGAACATTCCAGGAGGTTCACGGCTCTGTGCATGGAGCAGAGCCGGGTTTGCTCTCCTGTCCTCATTCACAGTCTCCACAGCACAAAGTTTCCACGCTGACCTCTAACCCTGGGAGGAAACATGGTCATGGCCTAGTGATGGAACAAGGCACAGGAGCTGCTTTAATTTTGATGCTGGGCTCCCTGTGGTCCTGGACATTTGGTTATTCAAGTCTTATATCCCAGCTACAGATTCTTCTTTTAGCTTTCCCTTCACCGCCCCTACCCTCAGGAAAAACTTTGCTTAGGCATAGCAAGAAAAAGGCAAATTGTGATGTGAAATTAGGCCTCATTTCTCTTTTTTAAACAGTTGTCATAACTCAGGAACTAGTGAACTTGCTTCACCCAGCACAGGAATATTACTCCTCAATTTATCTCAGTCTCACCTACCTGGCTGTAACAGTTATTTTCCAGAAGCTCACAGCAACTAATTTTCAAATACATGTCCTTTACTAACTTCCAGTGAAAAGAAACCAGACTCTTACTTGAAATGTAGCTATCCTGGGAATCCTGCAGTCTCTGGAAAGGCCTTGGTAGAATCAAACTAGGTTTTGAAAGTTATGATGCAGAAGTAAAGCTTTCCCTGACAACAGTTTCAAGGGTGGTCACTTTATCTACAGTGTTTATTACATCTTCAATCAAAGTAAGACAAGATATCCATATCCCTGGGGCTTTTTTTAGTGGTGGCTCCAGTTCCTGGATCCTTGTTTGTGCACACAGCAAAGTCATCAGTCTCAGCAAGATATGAGCATTAACATCACAGAGAAAAGTCACAACATCTTGAAAGATTGCAATCAAGCATTGCTGTGTTTCAGCGTAACTTTTCAGCCCCTCAGTGTGTGAATTTGCTTGATACATGGCAGTTCACAATAATTCAAATCACCAGGGACCTTCTCTGCACATCTCTGTGCTAGCAAACAGATGTATTTCATCCTCATGTTAAATGGAATGCATTCCTCACTCTCATGCACACCTTGGAAGAAAAAGGACTGGAAGCGCTTTCAGTGCTAGGCATCCTTAAATTCCCCATGATTTTCATACAGACTAAAGTCACAGGGTTAAAAATACTTAAATATATATAGAAGCAGTTATTACAACAAACAAGACAGGAGTGATGAAGGCAAAGTGGTCAGCAACCTGAAGGGATTTATTCTCCTTCCTTGCATCAGGAGATGGTGCACCAGAGAACACCCTGGGACACAGCACCACCATCACAAAAGGTGGCTGGGAGGGGTCCCCTTCTGGAAGTCACAGTGGGGTATCTCCTAGTGACCAAAAGTCTTGGCTCTGAATCTAAACTGGCAATCTGGACAGGAAGTTGTCTCTCTTGAGACTGAAGCAGCCCTTTTTTAAATGTAATATCTATGATGAGTTTCAGGAACCTCAGTTGGACTTCCCAGTCCCAGAGCAGGACTGCAGCCTGGGACTCTTGCCCCCAGAACGAGTGACCAAGTTCTGTGCTTGACTCTGCCCTGTGCCACCATCAGCACACCCTGATGTGCAGCGTCAGCCTCGCCGACAGGGGAAGGAGAAGGAAAAACTGCTGAGCCAGCACAGCCAGGGGCTGTTTACTGCTCCCACCTCTGATAATCGATCCCCAGCACCAGCTGTAGCACCGAGGAGCCCCAAGGATTCCAGCCCGACACACCAGAGAGGGATCTCCACAATCCCCAGACACCCGGCGGACACTGCCTGCCCTGGCACGGCTGGCACAGGGGCTGCACCCCCAGAGCTGCCCCTGAGCTGTCAGAACACCCAGAGTTTTCCCAAGCATCAGCACTCTTTGGACACCTGCAGATAAGCACAGGAGCTGCAGGTGGAACCTCTGTTCTGCAAGAAGTGCAGAAAAAGAATCGGCGGTGCCGGAGTCGGAGAGGAATTGCGTGACAAACGTGCAGTGTCACCAGTCACCCTCTGCCCGACGCTGGCACGGGTGCCAGGCTCTATTCAAAGGGAGCTCAGCAGGGTGCAGGCACAGAAGCCTTCCCAGCCCAGAGCAAGGTCCGGGCCCTCCCAGCTGAATGCCAGCAGGGACAGCAGGCAGTGGTTTGGAGCCAAACCTAACCCTCGCTAGCTAGTATCACCTAGCTGGCTGTAACAGTTATTTTCCAGAAGTTCACAGCAACTCATTTTCTAATACATGTCCATCCACTAACTTCCAGTGAAAAGAAACCTGGCTCTCACTTGAAATTTAGCTGTCCCAGGAATCCTGCAGTCATGGTGCCAACTCGAGGCCTGGAGCACCCATTCCCTCTCCAGCAGCCCACCCAACTCATCCAGCAACACTTACCAAAGGACTGCTCGCCAGATTCTCATAAACAGGAACACAGGCAGGTCTAACAGCAAATGTAACAGCAGGACACACTCAAAAAGCTCCTTCAGACCGACCTCCTCCAGTTCAGACCCGCAGTGGAAGTACAGCCACACAGGGCAGGGGACAAGGGGGCTGGCCGGAGAGCCCTCGTGCTCCCTGCAGCCCCGTGACAATGACCCCCATGTCCCTGACTCAGCACAGGCATCGCCTCAGGGAGCAGAGAGGAAGTGCAGCTGTCAGGATTTCCAGTGCTGGCAGCTCTGTGTGGCTGGGAATGTCACCATTGTCACCAGATCTGCCAGGTCCCTCTTTGTGACCAGGAAGGACCATCCTGAATTCCCAAGGCAGAGGCAGGTGTGCGTGACCAGGCTTCCCCTCCCACCCTGTCTGCCCCAGGGATTGCCCCTTCTCTAGTGCTGACCATGCCATAACACAGATTAGGGGGATGATCAGCCTTGAGAATAAACCTTTAAAAAGGCCCAGTTTTAAATCAGAGACCAGCATCATGGCACAGCCCCAAAATTCAACCTGAGAACAGACACATTAAACAGTAAGCAACCAAACCAAGAGAAAACTCCAATTCTTTGTACAGCACTGACCTGCAGCCGGAGCTTTAGATACAGTGGCAAAACAGGAAGACTGTAAATAGAAATTAAACAACTGAAACATCTGGGAGGAAAAAAGAAAACCACTGGACAGCCCTCTCACAGGTCTGCAAAGTTTGTGGAGAGCTCACAGAGACAGCAGCACCAAAAGGAAGTTGCACTGAGAGCCCATCACTCCTCACGGCAGCAGCGGCGCAGGAGAAGGAAGAGGCTTGCCCACAAACAGGAATGCAGTCTTGTGACCAGCCAAGGGCCCTCTTCTTTCACCCACTAAGGACATCAGGCAGGGGCTGTCAGGAAGAGGAGCCCAGGCACAGACACACGCCAAGGAGGAGAAGCAGCAGCAGCAATGAGAGCAGGGCTGTGCTGGAGGAGGCATTCCTGCCCAGGTTCCTGTGCCTGCTCTCTCCTCTGAACCCCACTGCAGCCAAGACTTCCTGCATGT
This sequence comes from Regulus satrapa, assembly GCA_013396955.1. Lineage (NCBI taxonomy): Eukaryota > Metazoa > Chordata > Aves > Passeriformes > Regulidae > Regulus > Regulus satrapa. Next base: position 654,717 of record VWZN01013651.1, on the reverse strand, counting down.
TAGTGGGTGATATTGGGCCAGGAGACCCTTGGGACAAAACCAGATCTTCTCTTATTCCTCTTGGAAATGCAACCAATTAGTCCAAGAAATTCTGTTTACATCAGCTTGTGCCAGCCTCATATGAGCTCTTTTTACTTTCCTTTTTAGTGAAAAGAGAACTGGCAGGAAAAGTCAGCCTTTCCAAAGCAAAAGCACTTCATGGAAGCAGGTGCTCAGATCCAAGTCATTTAACAATTGCCTTGGATCAGCCTTTTCTCCACAGCTCTGCCACATGGAGATGGCATTTCCCATCAACAAGAGGATGCTGATCTGGCCAGACAAGTGGCCCTGTTTGGCCTGGTCTGCACAGACTCCCTGCTTTGGGTGGGAATCATCACACAGGGGAGTCCCTGGGCTCGTGGGGAAGGAAGGCACAGTGAGAAACCTCACAGCTTTCCTTCCCCCTTCAGCCTCCATTGGACCACACGTCCTCGTGTGAAGGATTACACCTACAGCTTCCCTATCACTTTCTTCCCATATATTTCCCACAGCTTCCTGTTAACTGGCTCAGTAGAGAAGGGTAGAAAGTAGCAAAGCCTCACGCAAAACCAGGGAAGTGCTCCTGCACACTTCCACCAGCTCAGAAATCCCAGTCCAAACTCGAGGAGCTGGCTGCAGCAGCACCTCAAGCAGGGAGAGGAACCCAAAAGCTGTTGGGGCTTTTTTGTGAAACAAAAGTTACTGTCACTGTGAAAGGTCTCTTCTACCCAGACCCTGACACACCGGCTCAGACACGAGCAAAACTTCTATTTTAGGCACAGGACAGACACAGAGTGTGCATCAGTCAATCTGGATCTTGAAATGCTGCATGTTTGAGCTTCCACTGTGTCACACTTGCATGTTTTCTGGCCCCTGGGTCTTACTCAAGGACAGTGGAGCAGCTGCAAAAGCAGGAAGAGAACAATTTCACTGAGGCAGAAAGGAAATCTATGCTATGGGTTTGCTCAGGTGAGGCTGTGCAGCGAGCCCAGTGCACTGCACCAAAGGATTTAAGGCTTTATCCAACACAAAAATGAACTCAAACTTGCCAAGCTGCCTTAAAGCAAGCTAGAATTACTGAACTTGCAAGCTTCCTTTCACTAGATAAAAGCCTGACTCTGAACCTTTAAATATAGGGGATCTCCCCAGCTTAGGCACTTGGCCACCTTCCTTCACAGATTAATGTGAGCCAGCACAGAACAGGAGTTCAGGGTTTCAGGAGAGGCAAAACCTGAGAATGGCAGGTAAGTGACACCGTGTGAACCAGCACTGTTCTCCAGCCTCCCCTCCCAGGGAGGGACCAATCCAGAGCACCACGCTTCAGGAATTGCTTGGAAGAGGAACAGGGACCTCGCCAGCACCAATATTCAGGAGCAGGGACAAGTCTGCAGGAGTTTTAAACCACCCAACTCCATGGGCACCTCTCAGGCAAACAACTGCTCAGAGGGCTGCAAAACCTCAGGAGAAACCCATCCAGAGATGGACTTTGCATGGTCCAGGTCCTGCTGAAGATGCTTTTCTAAGATCAGCAGGGAAAATGATGTTTTTTCAGCAGCCCCTTCTGCAAATGCTGTAGCCTGTGCTGCCACAGCCACAGCTGGGAGTTCCTCTCCTCCCCACAGGCTGTGCTTGAGTTTGTGGAGGGTTGGTGTGACAGGCTGAGGCTGTCAGGAGCTATGGAGAGACTCTGACTCTTCCACCAGGAAAAGTCTGAACAGCAAAACCTTCCAGTGCTGCTCTCTTTTGAGAGGTTTCCTTTGAAACCAACAGCTGAAAGAGCACCCGAGGGACAGGGTTAAACAGATATTGCAGAGTTTTTGGAATTGTAGAGACTTGATCCAAACAGTGTGGTTTGGGGATTTGTTTATCTATTTCCAAGAGAGCCAAGCACTGTTTGTAAGGAGCCAGGACATTTTGTATTTATAAACCCGGGTTCCTCTGAGAATGCAGGAGCTTTTCAGATAGTACAAGCCCATCTCCTGTGTCACTGTAGGGGATGGAGGTGTCACTGCACGATCCTTGCATCTCTTGGAAACTCAGAAGTAGAGCTGTGCATGCCATAACACAGATTAAGAAGGGTGAGCAATCACCCTAGAGAACCTCCCAGTCTGCCATGGGTCAGCAATCTGACCTGGACTTCACCTTTCTGAGATGATTTGGGAAATATAGACCACCTGCAATCACACACAGCCACAGCAGAACTCAGAACATCAACTCCATACCCAAAACATGACACAGGCCACAAGCCATCAGACAACTCAGAGGTCACTGGCTGAAAGGCTGGTCCCAAGCTGCAAAAACCACAGCTCTCCAATGGCCCAGCACAATCATCATTAAGAGGAGACACTTGACACAGGGGATTTTTGTTCCTTTGTAACAGGAGCTGCTCCTCTCACCTCCAGCAGTTATGCATTGAGTCCTGTTGCATAATCAGGACTTGCACAATCCTTGCAGGCTTTTTATCAACTTGCTCTTCCAAAGCTTGTGGCTAGAGAGGAGATGCAGCAATGACCCGTGAAAGAGAGTCAATTGATGTGTTTCACAAACAACCAGGAGTACTTGCCAGCATCACAAAGGCAGAGCTACCAACTCCCAGGCTGGTTGCTAAACCCTCCCAGACTTCCCATGCACTGCCAGAGCCAGATTTTACCAAGCAGAAAAATCCAACCCCATCTCTAACTCCAAACATTGCCATCTCCTGTTCCACGTAGCAAAAAAGGAAGGTAAATAAATCAGTACCTCCACTCCTTGCAAAGGAATGACTGGAGGCACGGACGTGGCTGATTACTAAGCAAAAATACTACAATAATCTTCCACCGTGGGTCAAACTCAGCCACTCTTTGGACTTGTGGCCCTCCAGAAGCCACCAGAGATGGCTTCTGGTCTTTTTGGATCCCGTGGGTGATAACAGCACACAATTTACTTCGAATATTTACACGGAGGGAAACAGCAAGAGATTAGAAGCAACCTGTAATTATTTGTTCTGACCTATGAAATTTCAAAGCCTGTAAAAAAGCAATCCTGGCAGAGGTGCACCTGTCACTGAAGGGCTGGTGATTCACTCTCCACAATAGCGTGTGCAAAGTAACCTCACCACTGGGATCAAATGATCACGTTGGGAAAGCAAATTATGCAAGTTCTACGAATTGTGTTTTTGGAGGCAGGAGAGTCCACGTCAGGAAAAAGAACAAAGTTCAGTGGCCAAAGAGGTAACTGCAGGTGGTTTTCTTACATACCAGGGGAGGAGATGCCAGGAGCACGGACCTGAGCAGGGAAGCCTTTTCCCCAGTCCTTCAGAACTGAGCAAACACAAACTTTGCTGTATAACAACAGGCAAAGGAGAGAGCAAAGACCCAACGGGATTTCAGCCAGACAGTTCCACACTTAGCTTGTGCTGCAGGTATACCAACTGCACCCTCAGCACCCTCAGCACCCACTACCAGCCACCCTCCCCAAACCCAACTGCGCCCAGAGATGCTCCACAACCTGTGACACTCAAAAGAAAGGGGTTACCTTGCACCTATGGGTCTGCAAACAAGAGCTGGTGGGGTCCGTGAGCTCCAGCACAGAGGGTGATGAGCAGCAGGGAAAGTCTCCCTTGAGACAGTTCAAAGAGTTTTGGTTGTATGGCCCTGTCGAGCTCCTCTGGATGCTCTGAAAGAAACAAAATAAAAGTTGCAGGAGGGACTTGGCTGTCCAGGAGGCACAAACCCAGAAATTACTGACTGAACAGGAGGCAAGTGCGAAGTGATGACAAACGAGAGGTTCTTCTCTGTCACAATTAGAGCAGGAGTAACTAACAGGGGCTTAAGCCAGATTTGTGACACTACGCCCTCCTTCCTGCCCACTCTTTGCCTCACTCCCCAAGGCTTTCACACTCCAAAATTAAAAGAAAGCACTCAATTGGTGTTTCTTCCTGTAGCTCTGTATCCTTCCTGCTCCATGCTTTGCAAATACAGCTCTCCTGCACCATCACATCCACGTGCAAAACCAAGACACACCCCACGCCATGCACACCCTGCTTCAGTGCTGTCAACCAGCCCAAGAAAAACCTGCACAGAGACTGGGTTTTCTGCGTTTTCCTGGACAAAACATCAATTTCCTCATTTGCAGCAGATTAACCAGCGAGCCACATTGCGTGTGTGCAACAGCTCCTCGGGATTTCTCAGAGAATCACAGAAATATTGGAAGAAAGCCCATTCCCTTCTATCTAGCAAAAGGGATGTGTGCATCACTGCACCCCACTAAGCAAAAAAAAAGAAAAAGAAACCCCACAGCTCCTCACGACAGCCCACACAAAGTGTAGAGTTGTGCTGTGGAGGGGATGTCCCCACCAACGCTATCACCGATTCACTTCCACAACTCCGAAACACAGGCCTGACTCCTTCTTCCTTGCACTTTTCCAGCTTCTCAGCCAGATACATGTTTCTACTTTTCAAAAAGAGCTGTAAAAGCACAAACCCGCATTTCTCTTTTCCACACTCACATCAGAGAGCCTCAGTGATCCCTCTTCTCCGTACACTTTCCACTAAGCCTTCCCATTTCCTTTCACACTCCAAAAGCAACCCCAAGGTCTAAGCACTGGCAAAACAAAGCACACTCCAAGCTGTACCAGCAGTGCTTACTCCTGCCACTAAGACAACTCCCCAAGAACCAATTCCACACCGATGACTAACTCCCCACACCACCATCCAGGTACCTTCACCCCCTCCAGCCTCAATATTCCCTACACCAGGAAGTTCCCATTATTTCCTTTGACAAACACACTCCCTAGGTGGGTGAATTTCACGCTTTGAAGCGACTCCATCAGTAAAAGTCAGGAGCAAACAGCCTTCCCACACCCCAGCAGTTTATGAAGTGGAAAAGATGGAGCAACAGCCAAACAGCCCAGCCAGCAGCAAAGGTGTCAATTAAACGCTGGGAATAACGTTCTGCAGGGAAGTGCCAGAAAATTAAGCTCGTTAAAGGCTTTTAACCAGCAACAGGCTGGGATGGGGTAAGTCTGAGGAACGCTTCAGTGCTGTGGAACCAGGGCAGGACAGGCACTACCCTGCTCCCAGGCTGCCCATCCTGCCAGGGTACCCCCAAATAACAGGGGGTCCACGCAGGCCAGCCCTCCAGCCACGGGTCACACCAGCCTCCCCAGGAACAGGGCAACACCAGCCATTCCCAAAAAAACAGGTTCTGGTCATCCCAATTCCTACCGGGTAACAGGGGATCGGTCACATCAGACTCTCCAGGGAGCCTTGATCATCCGGTACCCCCCAAATAACGGGGGGACAGCCACAGCACATCCCCAGAGAACAGGGGTCACCCCAGTGCTCCCCGACCCCTCCAGGGAGAAGGATCTCCCAACACCTCAGTGACCGCAGAAACGATTCCCACTCACACCAGCCCTCCCAGGGAGCAGCGGGCTCTGCTCGTGCCCTCTGTCTCCCCAAAAAGAGCGCCAGTGAGAGCGGGGCCACTCACCC
>VWZN01013651.1:620695-635230 GCA_013396955.1 Regulus satrapa | reverse complement strand
GGTTTGGTGCGGTGGCTGGCCCGGAGCGGGAGGAGGAATTCCCAGGGCGGAATTCCCGGGGCGGAATTCCCAGGGCGGAATTCCCGGGGCGGAATTCCCAGGGCGGAATTCCCAAGCTGGAATTCCCAAGCTGGAATTCCCAGGGCGGAATTCCCAAGCCGGAATTCCCAAGCTGGAATTCCCAGGCCGGCCGGGCTTTGTGGAGCCGGCCGCGTTTTGTTGTGCTCGAGCCATTTTGGCGTTGTCTGGTGCTGCGTGTGTGAGTGATAGACGATACAAACAAAGCAAGGGCTGCTAAAGGAATCCTTTCATTCAAGGAGAAGCAAACGTGTCCAGAGGTACTAAAATGAGTCCAGATCACGTATTTTTCTACTAAATGAGTCAAGCTTGGCAGTAACCTCATCCACTTTCCCCTCATCTGTCAGCTACTGGCCAGTCAAGTGTCTCCTCTGTTTTTAGTGATGTTCAGACGTGACATTCTTTTTCTTTGGAGGATGCCGAGAGGCAGTGCTGCTTCTTTCTATGAATTTCTTCGTAAGAGAGCCTCAAATGTACGTAGCAGATTGTTCTCCCTTGAGAGGAATAACCCCCCTGAGCAGTGCAGGGGGATTAGGCTGCCGTGCCCCACTTCATCCACAGGAAATCCACCAACTTTTTAAACATTAAAACAAAAGTCAGCCTAGGAATTTCCAGAATAAACTGTTATTTCCAAAAATCCTTACAGACTCTTGTCCCCCATTGAGCCCACGAAAATAAATCGATCAGAAGTCTGTAAGAGGTCCAGCAGGGGAGGCAGGAAAATGTTTAAATAAAGGAAATTCCTCTGACTGCGTGTTTTCATATTTTACAGATTCCTTATCTGGGTGCTTTCAATATTTTTCCAAAATGTTGTGGTTTGGTGGAAGTTAAGGAGAAGCTAAGGAGATTAAATGCAGTTCTTACATTTATAGCTAGTTGCATCCTTTTTCAAGAATTTTCAGATACTACCATTAATAATCTTTAATTAGCAGCATTAATGGCATATAAATGATGGCATTAAACCACAACCACGTTTCAGTGTGGTTACCTATTTAACTGCAATCTTTGTGGTCACTTAAATGGAAACTAAAAATTTTACCTTACCCCTTACAGACAATCTTGAATTGCACCTCTGCGTTGGGTTCTTAATTACTTTTCAGTATGAAAAAGCAACGAAGTGCTTTGTGCAAAAGGAGGAGAAATTCACCTCCAAGCGAAACTGCTTCCATCTCACCTTAATTTGGTCAATGTTACAGACTGAAATTGAGGAGATACTTCCCCTGTTTAGTGTCTGAATATCTCGGGTGGTTCCCCCCTCACCCCACATCCATCTCCTCCGGCGGGGCCCTCATCAAAGCTCTGGTTAAGTGTCTGTAACCGCGGGCAGGGTTGGATTTGTAACCTGCCGGGGGAGGTGTAATGAGCAGATTCAGCAGCCTGATGAGTGTTTTGATTGGAAAATGGTTGCAGTCGTTTATGACATTTACCCTGCCGTGTAATTAATTCTCGGTGTCAGCGTTTTAGGCACTTCTGGGGATAGAGAACGTGGGGGGAAGGGTGAAAAGGGGAGAGAAGTTCCCCATAGATTTTATTAGACCGTGGCACCAGAGTGTTTCTATAAATTTTTGAAGAGAAAAATCGCAAGACTTACTCAGAATGTTTGGGTTTGGACAAGAAGGTGGGAATTTGAAGCAGATCCTGCCTGGGGAGTGAGCAGAGGGGACGAGAGGAACCTGCAGAGGTTGGGGTGGACGGGAGGCTGTGTGTGCTGCTGGGTTCCTCCCCTTGCTCTGTGAGCGAACGGGAAATGTCGGGGGCTCCTCCACCCCGATTTTCACCTCCCATCCTGCCTGGGTTTGTGCCCTTCATCTCGGCACAGCTTCCTTAGAGCATCCCAAAAAGGGGTTCAGCTGCACTGACCTACTTAGCTTTGCTTGATTAATGAAGCTGCTGCGTTCTGCTCATTGATGATGGCACTCCATAGCCATTAGAGGAGTTGTAACAGATCTGGGTGTTTGAAAAGGCTCCTTGAAAACAGAATTCAGGTCCTTCAAAAGGGACACTGCCAAGTGTGTTGTGTCCCCCACACCCTGTGCTGCCGTCATTCAAGTCTTAATATCCTCTCTTAATTAATTAATTAATAGGAAGCTTCATCCTGTAGGGTTAGAACTTGTAATATCCAGTGGTTTTGAACCTTTCTCTCTCTCCAAATTTTCTTCTCTAGTAAGCAGAGACTAAATTGTTCATTGGAAATTCTCACCGTGATTTCTTTCTTTTTCTAGATTCTGGAAGTTACAGTCAGTCTGGGGGCCAGCAGAGGTATGTGAGGATTTTTGTTTTGCTGTTAGCAATTACATCTGCACGCTGAAAGAGCGTTTGGTGTTCCCACCATGATGACTGATTGTTCAGGAATAGAGCATTGATAGATGTTTGGATTTAAGAGGCACCTGGGCCTTTCTCAAGGTGTCTCATAAAACAAGAGAAATCCGTCTTTATACCTGAAAAGAAGACAACGATCCTGTAATGTGAATAAATGTAAATTAGAAGGACATCTTGTAATAATAAAAATCGTTGAAATCACCTGAATACAGAGCAATACTTTCCATGTGACTGCCTTAAGCTGTTCACTAAGATTTTAGCTAAAGGTTATGGTATTTGTTCTGTAGCCCAAGGCTGCAGGGCATGTTTTAACCAGTGAGACAAGTGTTTTTATGGAAGTGGAAAAATCATGGCTGGTGCTGCCCGTGCTAATGAAGATCACGAGGTTTTGTGCAGGTAGCACTGCCTGGGTTTGGGTTTGTATCTAAGTGTGATGAGTTGCAGCACGTGCTGCTCCTGTCAGCTCGTGAGGGCTGAAAGTGGCAGAGTAATGAGTAAGTATAATATAAAATTAGAGCAGACCTAGCTTTCATGTACTTAAAATTTATATTTAAAACACAGCAGAAATTAAAATAAGCTCTTCTGGCTTCTGACAGTCAACTATTAATTCATTGATGCGGTTTTTAATATGCCTGGAACTGCAGTACTCAGATTTAACACCTGTTTTGGAATGAAGAGAAACTTAGAGACACCGAAAATGCCTTTACTTTCCAACCTCTGCACTCTAAGCACTCCCTAAATGCATTTTTCTCTTCCAGCTACTCGTCCTATGGCAATCAGAGCAGTCAGAATTATGGACAAGGACAGGTATGTTGAAAAAAACATTGTGGCTTTCAAAGCAGATGTTCCTTGAGTGAAAAGAATTGTTCCTGGGCCAGGAAGAATTACAGTCTCAGCTGTGCTTGATGTTTGCAGTTGTGTCTGGCCAAGGAAAACTGTAATTTACTGCTCTGGAAGTTACACTTACTGGAGAACATTCTTAAAATTACAGGGATATTCTGGTTATGGGCAGAGTGGAGACAATTCCTCCTATGGACAGAACTATGGAAGCTATCATGGGAACTATGGACAAAATCAATCAGGTTTGGCTAGCTTGTTATATTCATTGGCAGGATTTCAGAGGTGAATATTGACTAAAAATTTTCTTCCTCAATTTCCAGGTTATGGACAAGATTCCCAGGGATACGATGATGAATCCGGTTATGAAAATCAGAATCAGAGCTCATATAACCAGCAGTCCTATGGCAGCCAGGGGCAGCAGAAAGGGTCATCCAGAGGGTAAGGAAGCTGAGTTTACCAGTTCCTATTTAAAGTATTGCCTAGTAGCTCATTCTTACCTAGAGCTATAACATATTTCTTGCTAACGTAGCTGAGGAAAAAAAATCAAATATTTGAAGATCCACATCCTTGAAACGTTTTTAGTGCCTGAAAGGACGGGAGGTACAGGAAGAATATTTCGTTATGCAAGGGTGTAATTGTTTTGAAGTCAAGCTGTATGGGGACATACACTTGAGAAAGTCTTTGAATTGTGGCTACAATGAAGAATGGACTTGGCAGGGTGTCTTGATGAGGAGAAAGACCTATCAAATCCCTCTCCAATCTTACAAGCTTTTGTATAAACTTACAGTGCTCTTTTATTAACTTCAAATAAGCTCTTAGCAAGGGAACTCTTAGCTGCTCTCAGATTGCAGGCTACTTATCTGGCTCAGAATGCCTTTTGTTCAAAGAGGAAGGATTCAAAAATGTCATTTAAGAAATATATTTTGGTTTTCCAACTAAGTAGCGTTCTCAGAACGTCGTGGGTTTACGTCCTCCTCAGGAAATTAAATGTGCACGTGCATGCTGCACTCTGTGCTATTGCAAATGTATTTTACTTGTGTTCTGTTGGGTTCAGTTTCAGGAGGATTAGTGATACAACTTTGAAAGTATGTTGGAGAACACAACCTAACTTCCCAGAATGACTTAAAAGGCCACTTAATGCTAGAATGCCTTCCCTGTCTGCTTTGTGCCTCCACCCCGAGGTTACTGCTTGTGTTAGAGCTTTAGTGAGGATCATGTGGCTCTTTTAAATACTCTCCTGAGTACTAAACCTCATCCTTGTGTCCAAGGTCCAAATGGTTTTGTATTTTTTTTTTTTTGCGAGGTGATAAAAGAATCTGGGCTTGAGAAAACCTCTAATTGCTTTCTGGTTTTGGAGTTGTTATGATAAAACATTTTAGTATTTTAAAAAAATCTTAATCTGCCAGCAGTAGGTGCTTTCACTCAGGTGTCATTTTTTGCTTCTGTAACAAAGACAGGTACACAATTACAGTTTGTTTTGCCTTGTTTTCTGGACATGTATTAGAGCTGGGCAGAGGAAATAATGTAGTTTTTAACTCTGTAGATGCCCAGTAGAATAAAAATGCATCACATAGGTTCTCCAACAAGTTGTTTTTGATCTTGAAAACGAAGAAAAGACCTTGAATGCAAGCTTCTCAGCGTGGGATTGTAACAAATAAAGAGAAAATGAGGAATTAAATAGTAGCAGCTTGGAAGAGGGTAGCCACGAAACTGTAGCTGTTACATCCTAGGGGAGGGAAGGGCAGACAGGAAATAGTGGATGCTTTCAGCAACGCTTCCTTTGTTGGTAAAGGTGCAAAGGCTAAAGCAGAGCTGACTTTTTTGAAGTGAAGATAATAACAAAAATCTTCACAAGCTGTTTACCCCTGGGATTAGCAAGGTTAAAGCTGAGATCTAGGCTAGAAGTGGGAGAGAGCAGATTAAATGGTATTTACACAGATGGGATATTTTGAGATTGGTTAGACCCAATGCTCTGGATCTGAAAGAGCTTTGAAAAGCTGGTGGAAACTTTCCAGAGGCTCTTGCATTTTTTTCCCTTTTTCTGAGATACTTTGACTAGCAAGTGAGATTGCCAGAGACTGGAGAGTGGCAGATCTAGTGCCTCATCCTTCAAAATAGGGTGGAAGCAGGAAGGGGAAGAGAAGAAAGGGTGGCAGGGGCCAGAGATTCTTTTGAGTTACTAAAAAAATAGGACAGCTAAGGCACAACTAAGTACCTGGGGGAAGCAAAGGAATGAGTAACAGCCAGTGTTCCCTGGATGCAATTTCTTTCTCATAAATCTATATTATGCCTTGCCACGGAAGGCTGAGAGAACTATTCTCTCATATATCTAGATTTTCAAAACACTTTAGTTTCTACTTCAGATGCTGAAGTATCCTAGGCAAGTGTGGTGTAGGTGAGATTCCCTTGTGGTTGCTCTAAAGTTGTTAATCTTAATCTTAGAGAAGATTTAGGACTCCCTCTTGGAACGTAGAGCTGCCTTGTGTTGAAGTATCCTGATACTGGGCAGTGTTTCTGAAGAGGCTTGCTGGGAACATGTCAATGGCACTGAAGTGAGAAGAACCACAGTTACGTTACAGAACACCAGAACAGTTAGAAAAATGTTGGATAAATTATGGAATGCCCAGAACAAGAGAGGTTGCAATTCAATGAAAGCAAAATTTTGGGAATTTTTTAGGCAAGTCTCAGCTGCAGTGCACAACAGGAGCACTGAGGCTCTGCCCTGCAGGTGCAGAGGGGTTTTGGATAAATTATAGAATGCCCAGAAGAAGAGAGGTTGCAATTCAGGGAAAGCAATATTTTGGGAGTTTTTTAGGCAAGTCTCAGCTCAGTGCACAGCATAAGCACTGAGGCTCTGGCCTGCAGGTGCAGAGGGGTTCGGTGTTTAGCAGCTCACAGGCTCTCCATGAGCCATCGATGGGACTGGGCAGGGGAGAAACAAGAGTTGGACCGGGACATGTGAGAGGAGTGGTGCTCCTAAATTAATTAATGAGCTAACTGCAATTAGGAAATTGTAGCAATGTCTTGAATTTTCAGCCGTTACTTTGCTCTCTCTTCTATGAACATTTAGCTATTAATTCAAATTCTGTTTGTTTTAAGTGGAAGAGGCTCTTATGAACAAAAATCAAACTATGGTCAGCATCAAAGCTCTTATGACCAGCAGTCAAGCTATGGACAAAACCAAGACTCTTATGACCAGCAGTCAAGCTCCTATGACCAGCAGTCGGGCTATGGCCACCAGGGCTCTTATGACCAGCAGTCGGGCTATGGCCACCAGAGCTCTTATGACCAAAAGTCAGGTTATAACCAGCACCAAAGCTCATATGGCCACTCCCAGCAATCCTACCAGTCTCAGAAGGGAAGCTATAGCCACAACAGCCAAGGTAAAACTCACTGCTTGAATTCAGTGTTGGCTAATGGAATCGAGCAGAAGCTCTGTGAAATGGTTGTGTTTCCTTCTGCGAGCAGTTGATTTGATGGATAGTTCAATTCTTTACCGTTGGTATTCTTGCGGGATGTTTTATCTCTTAAGACTTCCAAAACATTTCGCGGAGATTAAAATCTCTTGGGGCCCCAAAATGGTTGCATTTAGGTATGTTAGAGCACCCTTGCAGTCTCTGTCCCCGAGTTCTGCACATTCTAGATGGAGTTTTTTTTTTCCCCAAGCTATTTTGAACCCTCTTCCTGCACGAGGGTGACATGTCTTGATCAGTCATGAAGAGCTTTTGCACTTCACATTCCAGCTTCACGCTGTGTAGGTGAATTGTGAGATAGAGAAGTTTAAGATGAAGCCTTTTTTTTTACATTAACTTCACACCAACAGCACAACCCACTCTATTTATCCTTGTTCTGTCTTCAGTGATGTCTTTTGCAAACTGGGAGGGCTGCATGGAAGTCAAATGGAAAGTATATTTTAGACAGTACCTGCTCAATGTTTGGAAAATGGAGTGTAATTGCAGAGTGTTTTTTACATTCTGATACACTCGGAGACCCTGGAAGCCAAGGGAGATAATGGAGCAAATTTTGGATTGTTTTGTTTTGTTTTGTTTTTTTTCCTTTTTGGCGCAGAAAATGTCAGAGAGATTGAGGAGTTGAAACATCTCAGATGTAAATGGCAGAGTTAATGAAGAGGAGGTGGGAATTGCAGGGTGTGAATTTTCACTGTGCTGCAGTTTGCACTCCAATTGACTCTGCTTTGGTTTGCCTCATTCTCCCAGATGATCGCCGTGAAAAGAGCAGGTATGGAGAAGATAATAGAGGATATGGCGGGTCACAGGGAGGAGGTAGAGGGGGATATGACATGGATGGAAGAGGTCATATGTCTGGATATAGGTAAGTGATCTCATTCCGCTGCCTGCACCTCCTTCCCCTTGTTTCCTATGATTTAGCTGGTTTTCATTTTTGTTTAATTCATGTCTATTCCTGAGGTGGTTCAGGTTTAGATTCCCAGAACTGAAGGGTTTCTAAAATTAGACCTTTCTGCACTGCACAGAAATGGGTTTTGCCTAGGGGAGCTGCTTTTAGATTGACGTAGGTTGAGAGCAAGCATTTGATTGTTTTGACACACAGCTGTGGGTTTTTTGTATGGGTTGCAATACAAAAAGTGCCCCAGCCCATGGCTTGTTTTCAGTGATGAGAAAACCAACAGCCAGTGTTTGAGAAAAATTGATAAAATTCATACCTAAGGTAGCTCACGTTTTACCAGGGAAGTATTTTGGCCTTGAATAATTTACTAGTAACATTATTTGTTCTTTGTTGGTTTTCTTTTTCCATTTTTAACTTCTATTAAAATACAGATCTTTTATTTTTGATTTATTTATCAGTCTAAACACATTTATTTTGGATAGATCTGAAATACTAACAATGCTGTCACCCCTTTCCCCGTTGCCTTAGGCCGTGCACTGCCAAGAAAATTTATGCACATATTTAATTCTGTGCTCGCAGATGATTTCATGCAGAGGTCTGCGATTGGGACCTTGGCTTTAAAGCCTGCTGAATTAAACATAGGACATATTATTTATTAATAACTGGCACAACTGGCTCCCCTTTGTGTCCCTCTGGGTGGTTGGAGGTGCAGAGGGCTCACTGATGCAGGGCAAGGACATTGAAGCTTCCAGAGAGCTTTGAGGTGTTGCTTGTCAGCACCACTTACCTTTCAAAAGGCTGGGTTATTCCTAAACTCCAGATGAAAAACTCTGTAATTATACAGTGTTTTCTGTTGGAACTGATCTGATTAAAAAAAAATATATATCCACTGCTCAGTTACTTTTAAAGGTATTTATTTTTAAATCATATTTAGAACCTGTCTGCTTCTGAGGTGCTCCTAAATTGTATTTAATGGCGTGTTTATAATGATGTAGGAGGATCTTGCCTCTTCTAACTAGGTGTGGGAGCACAATTAGAAAATCATATTAGTGTTATTGTATGTTTGCTGGGGTTTTCTGTAATATAAACTTAATGCATATTTTTCTCTAATATTTTTATCATAAACAAAAAATTATATACTATAAATAAACATAAATATATATAACCAAGAATTCTGTAATATCTAGTACCTCACATAAAACAAAAATAACAAGAAAAATAATTTTGAAGTTAATTTTAATTTTCAGTTAAAACTGAACTTTTTTAAAAATTAGATTTTCTTTGTGGATGAGGATTTTCCATATCCCTGTGGTAAAACCTGTTGTTTTTTAAAAAAAACCTTTCTAGCCGAGCCCTTTCCAATAACAGCAATGAATGTGAGCTTCAAAAAACACCCTGCTGATGGATTTTGCCACTTTGAAACAAACTTTGCAAGATAAAGTCAAACGTAGTCATGTCTGTGAAAATAAAGCCTCTTGCCATATTTTTCCAAAATGTAAGGAACCTTTTGCTCACACATCCATGTAGCTCATGGAGCACCACTCAACTGGGAAGGCAAAAGAAGGGAAAGAGGGGAAGTGAATAAAGAAGGGGAGGAAAATTCAGGGAAGTGGGAAGACATTTATTAGGAATTCTGTCTGCTTCTGTTAAGTGATGTTGGCTTTAATGGTATTTTTGTGACAGTTTTCTCAAACTACAGTGTTCAGTCTTTTTGCGTAATTGTGACAGAGAATTCTCCTTCTGACATATGTGTTTTACCAGACATGCTTATTAAAAAGTCTAAAAGGTTAAATTAAATAACAAACTCTATAATGAAGGGGAAAATAACTAGTAATAAGGTAAGAAATGATGTTTGGTCCTGTGAAAATGTGGGGTTTAAGGGTAGTGGTTCTTTGGGGGGGTTTGTATTCTTGGGTTTCTCTTATTTATTCATTGATTTCTTGGGGAAGAATATGTGTAGGAATACCAGGTTGATCTTCAGTAGCTTCCATTTTCAGTTGTTCTGGTCCCCTTTTAATGCTAAACCATGAAAATTCCATAGCCATCAGGAGATAATTAAAAATCTTGTCTGCACAGATACTTAATGATGCTGTAATCACAGAATTCCAAAATGTTTTTGGCTTGAAAGGGACCTCAAAAATCATCTTGTTCCACCCTCTGCCATGGGCAGGGACCCCTTCCAGTATCCCAGGACCATCCACCCTGGTCCTGAACACTTCTGGGGATGGAATCATAATGGAGGCTTTGACTTTTATAGTGCTTAGAAAATAACATGTAAAAATTGCTCCTTGACTTTACAAACAAATTAATATCAAATGTGAGACCCCAGTGAATGAATCTCTTGTTCCTAGCTAATAATAATTCTTCCTTGACTGACATTTAGACACAGGGAGAGCTTGATGCAGCTTTAGAGCTGTAGTTTTATTCTTGGACATGAATGCTCTCAGCACTCCTTTTTCTTTTGTGCCTGTGCAAAGTCACCCAGCACTGGGAAGAAAATCTCTTTTAAGAAATTGCTGTTCACGTTTCTTAGCTGCTGTTAGTCCAGTAGAGAACACACGTTTTGTTATGCCTCAGAAGTTCACATTTTCGATTTAATAACTTAGGCTTTCAGAATTATCCTTGAGATTTTTTTTTTATGGTCTTGAATTGCATCTTTTGGGATTTTAGTAGGATTTCTGCACCCTATTGTTTTGGAGCTTGAAAAATGGATGATCTCACTAATTGTTATTCTGGCTAAGAAGTATTTCCCTTTTCTTCACAGTAGAAGTTAGAAATCAGGAACAGCATGTCTTGAGAATGCAGAGTTTTACTTTAAGATATTCACCCAAGCTTTTTAAAGTCCTCATCTGAAAACCAAGGAATTAATGGTTACTGTGGCTGGGGGACTGAATTGTTTTGGTTGAGGCTGTAGGTGGGAAACACAGGAGCAAACAAAGCAGGTGAGAGAGGCTTTGCTTTTGGCTCTGCTCACACAGGCTGTGCTGGGGAAACCACAGAGATACAATTTAAAAAGGATTTGCCATTGTGTTAGGATTTGTCACAGAAATCCTGGTTTTACTCAGCATAGATTATTTTTTATCTCTTGTGCAGATTTATGGGGATCTACTATTAACAAAAGCTACCTCTGCAGCTTAATTGTTGTATCAGCTATTAGGAGTGGGAATTAGAGTGATGTAAAGAAATACAGCCTAGTGCTGTTTTACAAGTGTGGTTTGTGTTCAGAATTAATATTTTGACTTGTAACAGATATGCTTGAGCTCAGCCTTATGGAGACTTTGGAAAAATGTGAACAGAGGCAATAAATATAAGCAAGGGAAAAAAAACCCCATCTGTCTGTGACTGTTGGTGCACTAAATATTGCATTCTTGTTTGAAAAATACACTCTTAGGTGTTAGGGACACACTTGGTGAGACATACATGCTGGAGGCTGAAATTTGGTCCCTGAATTCTTAGTGCTGCTTCTGCCAGTATCTGTTATTTATAAAACTGCATTTCTCATATGCTGAGCTCCCCATATTACCTGTACTTGAATGTAAAGAGCTGTTCCCAGCTGGATTAAGCAATATCCAGATGAAGTCCAGTTACAATCTAGCAGGGGATGATAAATCCATGATTGAAAATGGGAGAAAAGAACAGCTGAGGGCTTCTCTTTCATAGCAGCAAGTTCACACACCGAGTGGTGCCATGTCACGTTCTGGCTGCCTGCAGTTCTGCCTCTTATTTATTATCTTAGTTGGTGGCACTGCTGAATTTTAACTGCCTGTTCATGTTTCTCACATAGGAGATTAAGACTCCAAAATCCATCTGGTCACACATCTCAGGGTCTGCGTGCAGGCCTGCTAAAGCAGTGGGCTGGGAAATGCTGCAGCTGGATTTTTCCACATGTTTTATGACAGTAACGTGGGAACTGAATTCAGTTGTTGGGTCTTGGTGAGGGGTAAATCTGAGCCACTGGCATCAGCTGCTTGCAGTTTGTGTTTGACTTGCTGCAGGATATCTGCCTGATCCCAGGGAATCTTGGCTGGCTTTGCCCAGCAATTGCAGGAAGGCAACAAAGTGCAGCTTCGTAAATCCCATATCAAATGCCACATAAAAATGTAGGAAAGCATTAATCCATCATCAAAGGTATCTATCAGTAGATTGTTCCAGATTTTTGTTGGCTTGGTCATGTGAGACTGAGCAGAAGACAAGTTGCTGAGGCCTACTTGGGCAAAAACGTATTTCTGTAGACATTAATTAAAAACTAATTAAAATTATTGATTGCACTCGTTAGTGCAGGGTACAGAACTGCTGTATCACAGAATTAAGGCATGGGACTGTGATTTCCTTTACATTTTGTACATTCAGCTCCTACTTCTCAGGGTTATGGTGCACACATTTTCACCCCAGTATCCTACAAAACCCTTCAGCAAAATCCTGGATGTGTTGACACAAACTTACTCTGTGTAAGTTTTTAGATTGCTGGGACTTTCTAGCTGCCATACATTTCCACATCAGAAAATGTATTTGTTCTGGATATTGCTGTCCTGATAAGCTGGGACCATAATCTGGGCTTGGAAAGTTATTCTGGCTTTTTGGTGGTTTATCATTTGGTGGTAATATCATTAACTCTTGTTGTTTCTGAGTTAAAATCCCAGAACAACAGGCATCCTACTAAAAACTGTTGTGTCATAATGAAGCTTTTTTTTTTTAGCTGAAGTGAATTGAAGGTGGCAGAAAGGTATTTACAGTAAATTTTATCATCACCATCATGTTTTTAATCCTCAGTCCTTGAAAATAGACAGGCTTGAGTAAAGACCAGCACTGATGCTGCATGTAAAACCTTTAATGAGCAGGGTGAATTAATGAGTAAATGACACTGCAGTTTAGCATTCAGATTTCTTCTGTGGAACAGCAATAAAAGCTGCAGCAAGAATTTATTTTATAAAAGGTCCCAGTAAAAGTGTTATTATCTATTGTGCCAAACTGTCCCAGAATGTCAGTCTCCCTCCAAAGAGTGTCTCTTAATCCAGGTTTTATGATGACCTGTTGAAACCTTATTTGTTCCTCACTTTGGGCAGATTTTCTCTCATGAATGTTAAGTATCAGCAGCTTCCATTCATGACTTTCCATTTGCTGCAACAGATGGAGAGAGTGCCAAAGAAATGACTCCCTGATTTGATTTCATTGCCTTTTGGTGGGCGCTTGTGCCCCCGGTTGGACTCTGATGTGTGAGCAGACAGATGCAATTAACACCTGCAGTGATTTGTAGTGGAGAGGCACAATAACAGCTCTCTGCAGCAGGGTTTGAGCTCACACTGCCTTTGTCATGGAGAGAAAGCTCCTGGGATTGGGTGATGCTGCCTGATTCTGAGGTGGCAGCTGCTCAGGACGAGGAAGACAAGCAGGCAGTCGTTCGTGGGAGTATGAGGTAGTCCTTCTGAGCTTTGGTTATTGACTTTCTAAAAAAATCCAGTGGTTGTATTTTTCCTGAAGGCTTTGAGTATTGATTATCTTGTGTTCATAACATGGATGCAATTAAAAATGCTGTTGTCAAAAATCTTTCCAGTACAAACCTTTCCAGTGGGGGAAAAAAAAAAAAAGAGTGAGAATTTATTTTCATGCACATAATTGGAGGCATAACAACCTGTTTTAAATCCCCTTCTAACCTTTGAAAATTGATGTGTGTATTCTCTTAACTTGGTCTACATTTTGTGCCACAGGTTTCAGAATGAATGAAATAAAACTTCACGGCCTCTGCTTTTGAAGCTCACATACACACACACCTTCTCTGTAATGCCAAGTGCTGTAGTACAGTAGGTCCCCGCAGACCCTTGCTCAGAGAATGGCTCATTCTGCTAATTTATCCCCTCTATTATGAATGCATAACAATAGAGATTAATTTTAGCTCTTTTGACTTCCAGGAAAGTACTAAAGTACTAATTATTCCAAAGTAGCAATTACATCTACAATTAAAGCCCACATTAATCTTCATGGAAAATACAGTTTTTGTTTTAAACCCCAATTTTGAATAGCTGTTATTTTGGCTGATGGGATGGGAGAAAGTATTGAACCAACCACATGTGTATGGGTTAGTTAAAAATACTCCTTAGGGCTTCTCTTCTCCAGTGCAGCACCCTGAGAGATTTTTTTTTTCTTTGTAATTTAATCTTTGAACATGAATGGGTAGTGAGGAGAACGTAGACAATGGTGCTTTAGCTGCCAGACAGTAATTCTCAACTTGTCATCAGTTAACTGTAGATTGAGCCTTGGGCTCAGCACGTAGAGACTTAAGGAAGAAATCATTTCTTCAATTTTTCCTCTGCAGTGGTGGTGACCGTGGTGGCTTCAAAAATTACGGTGGTAAGTGCCGAGTATCCAAAAATGTTTCAGTGGAAATTCTTTATAAATCTAAAAGCCACCAATATCTTGTTACTATCTAGTAGAAGCATTATAGAGTTTTGGTGAGGCTGGTGTGTTCACGAGTTTTAATAGCCAAACTTGTAGCAATAAACTGGATTTCTACTTTGTCAAATTGCATGAAAGAATTTGTGGAGACAGTGACAGTCACCGGATTTTTTTTTTTTTTCTTTTCTTTTTTTAAAATTTTTTGTTACAAACGCTTCTTAGAAAGGTGCTAGAGGTAAAAAAGAAAAAAAAAAAGTGGGAAACTGCTTGGTGATGTGACAACCAGCATTTGCAAGCAAACACCAGCACAGCACCAGTGTGGCAACTGCCACATGCTGCCAGTTAAAGAACACCTTAACGTCCTACAGACACCTTCTGTTGAACGTTTAAATCTAAATATTCTCTAAATCTCTGGTGAATGTCTTAGATCTTAGATGCATTGCATACATTCTTTGTATATTTTCTTGTTGCTAGAAAAGTCATTTGAATGGGTTGTGCTAAAAATAGTCTTTTTTCTTTCTTTCTTTTTTTTTTTTTTTTTTT
>VWZN01013651.1:610214-620668 GCA_013396955.1 Regulus satrapa | reverse complement strand
TTTTTTTTTTTTTTTGTGAAACTCATATCATAGGTCAAAGGGATTATGGACCACGATCAGATGCTGGTAAGGAAACAAGCAGTGAGTGGGAGTGGATTGTAGCTCTTAGGTCACTGCTTTTAAAATGTTTATCTAGAAGGATGGATGTGGCTGCAGTTCCCATGGCTCAAAAAAAAAACCCAAAAAACCCTAGCCAAAGCATGCCTTCCTTGAAAGAAATGTATTTCATGAAAGTGCACGTGAATTTGTGGATGTTAAATGCAGCAAGTAAGAATTTCCTGAAGAATTGAGAACGAGCTCGAGCCAAGCAGCTGCTTTCACTGCCATCACGCTTGTGCTGAGCCCGTGTTATTTAAAACACACGCTGCTCTGGGGGGGCGGGATGCCCAGCTGCATGAACGTTGGGTGTGAGGCAGCTCAGCTGTCCAGTGTACTCAGCTGATGGTGTTACCCTCAAAATTCAGCTCCCTGCTCCTCTTTTTTATTTCACACAAAATATCTCTTGAGATTTAAGGGTTTGCTATTGGGTAGCACGGAACCGAGCTCGAAATACTTCTGCAGTTGCTCCCACATGGTAAATGCGGCTTCATTTCCCACAGATTCAGAGTCTGACAACTCTGATAACAACACCATCTTCGTGCAAGGACTCGGAGAGGATGTTTCGACAGATCAAGTGGCAGACTATTTCAAACAGATTGGTATCATAAAGGTATGTGAAATGAGAAATTATGGGTCAGAAGGAAGGGAGCTGCTGGAGCTGGTGGACTGGAAATGTGCTGGTATCATTCAAGGCAGAATTGTCTCTGACTCCCCAGCAGTTGTAGATAATATTTTATCTGGGTTCCCAGCTGACAGCTCATTTGTAAGCTGGCAGCACTAGCACCTTTCTCCTGGTGACATTTAGATTGCTTTGTGTGTCTTCTTTAGTCTTTATAGCCCTGGCACTCTCTCCATTGTGCTGCCCTGTACAGCAGCACGTGTGCCTCTGTTCTGTGGCTGCTGCTTCTGGTTCTGCAATTCTAAATTAGGATTGTGTGCACTCGACCTCATTTTTTGGTTAAAACTGGGCCCATCATTAGTTGGTGGAGAACAGTCACTCGGGATCCTTCAGTCAAATCCCTCTGCTTTCTGCAGGTCAGCTCCAGGAGAATATTCTTAGTAAAGATACTTGGTGTTACAGTTTATACTGGTGTTTCTGCTATGCCAAGTGTACAACCTTTCTTTTCAGACCAACAAAAAGACTGGAAAACCCATGATAAATCTGTACACAGACAAGGATACTGGCAAGCCAAAGGGAGAAGCCACAGTATCTTTTGATGACCCTCCTTCTGCTAAAGCAGCAATCGACTGGTTTGATGGTGGGTGAGAGTTACCTGTTCCTTTGGCTATTTATGAATCTAACAGGCAGTGGAAGAAGCAAATCAATTACCTTTCTGGAGGCCCAGTGCTACTGTTTATGTAGCTTTTGGTTGAGGTTTTTTTTGTTTTCATCTTGGGGTTTTTTCTCTTAAACAAAGACCTGTATTTCATGGTTTCTTGCGTGTGTTGGATTTCTCTCATTTCATTAAATAGCAGATAGTGATTTAGACCAAAAATGTGCAGTGAGAGTGAGGGTTTGCTGCTGTGCCTCAGTCATCCATGCTCAAGGTACGAGAGGTGGTGTTTGTGTCACTTCTTGTTTAGACCAACAGAGCTGTAATCTGTGTTAGCAGCTGGAGGGATTCCCTACAGCCTTGTGTTGATATTTTTTGTGTTGTGGCAGCATTTTAAGAGTTTGGGAATGGTTATGGCAATCTTGTGCTGAGTGCTCTGTATGTACACAGTGAGGAACAAGGTTTTAAAATTATGGATTTATCCCAGAAATGCATGGATGTAAAACTCCTCTGACTGCAGGAAATACAGTGACAGTCTTGCAGTAATAAACTCAAGGAGGTGAGGGGAAAGTACCTTCTCCTGTGGCCTTGTGTGCTTACAGAATTTTAGTGATACTGTGTAGAAACAAAAGGTCATGCTCTGCATCTGGTGGGAAATGATACTGCTTAAAAAAGTTGGCATGGCATGCTTGTCTGATGTTTGTATTTGCTAGTAAAATGCAAATGGACTTTTGTTTAAGAGGGTAAGGCAAATATGACTGCATTAGGCACACGTGCAGTGCTGTTTGTCTGTGATAAATATTGGATCTGTGAATAACTCAGTCTCTGTAAACCATGAACTTAATTTAAATACACTTGGGAGTTGAGTTTTGGGCTGGCTATTGAGTGGTACCAAAGCCTTGTTGCCTTGGTGGAATTACAGACAGTTCAGACATCCAAACTACTTCCCTGTGAGCATGGCCAAAAATCTTTTAGACATTCTTATGTCTTGAAATTGCAACTTACAGTTCTCACTTAAACTAAAATATCTGTGGGTTTGTGGAGAATTTAGCAAGTGCATCAGTGTTGCCATCTCGCCTTTGGCCCGGTGCTTTCGAAACCAAGAGATTTACTGTAGCTTCCCTGTGTCTCAAGAGTTTTGTGTTCAGTCTGGGTGTGCAGATCACTTCTGCTCTGCTGGGCTTGCTGCTGTGTTGTTGGGAGCTGTATTGATGCCTTCTCTCCTCCCACAGGGAAAGAATTCAATGGCAACGTTATCAAGGTTTCTTTTGCAACCAGAAGACCTGAATTCATGAGAGGAGGTGGAGGTGGCGGGCGTCGAGGTGGGACTAAAGTCTGTAGAATCCTTGTTTTGGCACAGTGAAATGCTTTTTCACTATGATTGATTTATTAAAGCGAAGTTGACTTTGAAGCAGTGATTCATCAAGTATATGAGCCTTTGGGATTCTGCCAGGAAGGGGAGTAATAAGGATTGAACCCAGTTAAGTAAACTGAAATCTGTAATCTCTTCTGCACAGCACAGAATTTATGCTTTCCTTTAGAGCTGGAAAGTGTCCAGGTCTTGTCTCAGCGTTGCTTTTAAAGAGAAAGTGTAACAGGGATGTTGAGCTGTACCAGCCCCACATATATAGGGGGGTATTCCCAGTGAGTATTTGCTTGTTATATCAAAGCCATGAGATTTGAGACTCTGTTTCCAGCTGGGGTTAAGCAGGGTGCATAATTCAGCTGCTGCTGACTTGGAGCAGCAGTTAGATTTCTGATTCCTTTAATCAAGGCCGTATCAACCTCCCTGATTCTCTGCATATACAGTTTTGTCAGTAATCCATTGGGTATTCATTACCATTTTCCAGGAATCATGCTTGGGGCAATGACTGTCGACAAATTCTAGTTCTGAAATCAGGCAATTCTGTAGGCTGATGGAAAAGGATTCTTCACTTGGTATAAAAGTTCTTAATTTTTTGATGCAGAAAACAAGAAGGTTGTCCATGTGCCTGTGTCTGTGGCATCCTGGGATTAATCCAGAAAGACTTCTTTTATTGTTAAATTTTTGTTCTGTGACTAAGTCTGGCCATAAGTGACTGATCTTATACCTTGTTAAATCTCTCTGAAATTTTATTCATGCATGTAGTGGGTTTATATTTACCCAGTGGCAATTCGAGCAGATCATGTTTCCCTTTACTGCTGAAAAAGAATTTATAATAAATAGTGGGAATGTATTTGCATTAAAGACTCCTTCCACCTGAAAAGTCTGTCTGTCACTTGGGGTCTGAAGGCAGTGACAACCTTTGATACCTGTTTGTCATGTGCACTTTGTAGAACTTTTTTCTGATTATAATTTTTTCTGCAGGTTCACGAGGTGGCTATGGAAGAGGCGGGGGCTTCCAGGGTAGAAGTGGGGAACCCAAAAATGGTGATTGGGTTTGTCCTAACCCGTAAGTGTCATTTTAATCGGGATTGGGGGGGGGTTCACATGTGCTTCATCTTCACAGCTCGGTCTGGGGAATCTTTGTCTCTTCCAGGTCCTGTGGCAACATGAACTTCGCTCGCAGGAATTCCTGCAACCAGTGCGGGGAGCCCAGACCAGAAGATTCACGTCCATCAGGAGGTGTGCAAAAAGAGCTACGCCTCTTCAATGTTTGAAGTGTTCACATCATCTGCACCTTTCTGAAGGAGCTGATGGCTTTCTGTGTTTTCCCCCAGATTTCCGTGGGAGAGGTGGCTACGGAGGAGAGCGGGGCTATCGAGGGCGCGGCGGCCGAGGCGGGGACCGGGGAGGTGGCTATGGGGGCAAAATGGGAGGAAGGTAAGAGGAGCCTTTGCCCTTGCTTGGCTCTGGGATTGATAGGGACTGTGGGAGAAGGGTTGTTTATGTGTGCAAGTACAACTGCCATGAAAATCACGACTACAGATAGGAGCTTCCAGGGAGAAGCACTCGGTCGGGCTGTTGAGTTTTGTGAATGTTTCTGGATGAGGCTCTTTATAAACACAGAGCAGCACTCAGACGTCACTGTAGAAATGTTTGACTGAAGGGACTGTTTGTTATTCGCTTCATTAGTTACTTGCTTAGAACCTTTTCTTTCCCTTCCAGAAATGATTTCAGAAATGATCAACGCAACAGACCATACTGAAGACCACTGTGAATGTTTTGTTTGTCTTCTTGATGCGTTTGATAGTGAAATTGCCTGCAGCTTCACCCATGGCCTCTTTCGATAGTGGAATTGAGTGAAACTAGATTTTTATTTTGGTGGGAGGGACTGGGGTGGTTTGGGAGGATTTTTTTTTTAAGCAAGACATTGAAATTTAATCCTAATTTCCACATTCTCCTCTTATCTCCCCCCCCCCCGATACCTTTTCAACAGGCCCTAAGAAGGAAAAGGAGAAACTGTAAAATATTGCCAAAATATGAAGTGTTTTGTAATACAACAATAAATGCTGATTGTTTTATTTGTGAAATCCTTCTGTTTCACCATTACTGGAATTGCATGCATTTCATTACATGTTCCCAGTGTTCCTGTGGTATGGCTTAAGCAGTAAATAGGCTCTTGTTTGGAGTGGCATTGCAGCTTTGTGAGCTCAGAGAATCTGCAGTCAGGTCAGTGATGAGCCTCCTTGCTATCCATATCCTCTGTCCTGGATTTGCAGACTTGTCCCCTGCTCCTTTTTCCCTCCTGTGGTGCCTGCAAACCTGCTTTGGTTGCCCTGCACCCTGAGGGGAGCAGGCAGACAGCAGTGGGAGTGTGTTCTGCTGCTGCCAGGGGGCAGAACAGCTCAAAATCCAAGGTGGGATGCCTTTATAAAAAAAGTGATTTGTTACATCTTGCTTTACCTGCTGCTTTTGGAATGTGGGTGATGGAAACCAGTGTTGTGTCCAGCTGCTTCATCCTGGAGGTCAGATGCAAGTGAGGTTTCAGTAGATGCATTGTGAGCATTTGGGATTCAGCTCCGCAGCCAAGGGAGAGGAAAAAAGGGAGGTTAATTATCCCTCCTGCTCAGACAGGTCACTGCAGAGGTGAGCAGTCTGAGAAGGTGGCACTGCCCCAGTCAGGTCCTGGCAGTGCTGCCCCTGCATCGCAGCCCTTTGAGAGACAACCTCTGGCTGTCCAGTGTTCTAGTGGGCAGCACTATGAACACAAGTTCTTGGGGTCTGTGGTTACACCTGGGCATAGAGCTGGGCCATATCTCACTGAGAAAGGAGCAGAAAAGGCTTTTGTTAAGGCTTATGAGCCACCTCCCCAGCTGATGGTCATGGTAATGAAGTTCAGATCAGCATTACCCAAGGCTGTAAATGACTGGTGACTGCTGGACCTTTTTCAGGTTTCTCCTAGAAAGCATCTGCTCTGTTAGAAAATACATCTGTCACAGGTGATGGGCAGCTTGTTCCTCTTGGAACAGTGGAATTTGAGTGCTAATGACAGTATAAAATCCAGTGTATGGCGTGTGAGGGTTCAGAAAGTTGATGAATTCAGTATCTGTTGTTCTGCTGGCCTAGGAAAGTTGGATGCTGATGGTTTTGAAGCTGGAGTTACTGTGTGGAGGGAAGAGGCTAGAGGGTGCTCTTGCCCACTGCTGTGCTGGCAGATGCAGGGATGGTGCCAGCTGGATGGGAGGGAGGGAGAGCAGGAATCAGCCTCAGTATCCCTGCTGAGGTTTGTTCTCCAGCAGAGCTGACACCTTGCACTGCACAAACAATTCCTGAGGGTGCAGCTGGAGCCCTCAGAGGTGAGCACAGAATTGGGGATGGCTGAGCTGAGCACAACCCAGGGCTGGTGCAGCATGGTCCCTCTTCTCCCTGCAGTTCCCTGCTGGAGCTCTGGCTTTTTCCCTCCTGGAGCAGGGCTTGGTGGTTCAAACAGCTGGTGCTTCCAGTGTTGGGAGCAACAGTTGTAGCTGAATTTAATGCCAGCTCAGCTTCCAACCCTGCTCTCTCTCCCAGGCTAAGAGCACTTTCCTCTTCAGTTACTGCGCAGGATTACCAAGTAGATGAGTCTTCAAGTGAGCCACAAAACTGGAGCTGTCACCACCTTCTCTGCTTTTCCATCCAGGCAATGATGCTGAGCACTTGTCTTGTTTGTGTTCTGTTCTGCAGTGGGACAAAACAACCTTGAGTTCTTGCCTGCTTTTTAAGACATCTTCAGCAGCTGCTTGGTCTTTCAGAAAATCAGGAGGACAGAGAAGCTGTAGTGGCTTGATGGGTTGTTTTACTTGCTTTTGGTGCAGTGAGAGTTAAATTAGCTCAGAGAGGCCTGGGAAGGTGTTCTGTAAAAAATACAGACCCAGATGATGGTTTAACTATGTCACTGCCCTCCGATCGCTTCTGCAAGTCCATTGGTCCTGAGGGTGTTCTCCACAGCTGCCTAAAGCTTTAATTGAGGTTAAAAGGAAAGTAAAAAACTTAAGGAATATAATTAGAATGGAATTAATTGTAGTTCTTCCCAATGCTGTGTGAGGATTTGGTAGGACTTCCTATAATAAAATTCCAGCCTAAGGAGAGGGATAGGACAGTAGATCTGTCCTGTCAGGAGGTAGAAAACCAGGAGAATCTCTCTCAGCAAAGGAGCACTTTGGGCTGTTCTCAGTACAGGTGGGAGCAGCTCTGTTTTGCTACCTTCATCTCTACTCCATTTTGCAATAAAACATTTTCTTAGTGGCATGGGTTTTATTTTGGAAATCAGTCCTGTGTGGAATGCTGGTGGTTTATTTATAAAAACAGGTCTAGCACTTGCCAAGCTCAACAAGGACTTGGTGGAGGAAAGAGGGATGCCAGTGCAGGAGTGCCACGTGATCCTTCCAGAGCTGAAATGCCACTCCTATATAAAATAATAGCTGAACATTTTCAGAGACAAATAGTTTCCACGCTGGGCCTCTGCAGCCAAACCCACCTCACCCTGAGAAGAAATGCAACTTTAAGTTGCTCAAATACCACAGTCCTAAAGAGAGATACGGGGGCAGTGACTGAAGCCAATCCCTCGAGTCTCCAGGGGTCTGAGGCCAGGATCCAGCCAGTGCTACTTTGCCTAATCTAGAGCTGATAATTCCCATTTCCAGGGTAACAGAGCCCGTGTGATGATGTCCCTGTAGATGATGTTGCTAATGCTGCTGTAGCAGTTGCTTGTAAAGCTGTTGTAATAAAACACAGCTGTTAGAATGCTGTCAAAACTGCTTAAAACTCCGCTTTTTATACCAAGGTGATGATGTTTGCTGGAACTCAGGTTCCAGAAACCTGAGTTTCTGGAACTCAGATCCTAGAAAGAGATGGTTTTGGCTGTTAGCCGAGCAAATACCAGTGAGATTCAAACTGCTCCAGCAAATTGGTGTTTTCATGGGAGGGCTCATCAGCTGGATGCAGCTTCTTGACCTCATCCACTTCCAGGAACTCCACACACAAAAGGTAAAGCCAAGGGAAGTCTGTGCAGACTTTGCATTTTCTCTTTAACGCCCTCATGGTAAGTGTCTGTTCCTGGCTCTGTTTTAGACAGGATACTGGGCAAGACAGACTTTCTAACACATTTTAAGGACACAGGAAAGTCCTTTGATCTGTGAGAACTTACTGTGCACGAATGAGGTACCCAGAAAACAGTGAGCAGAAAAGCTTCACTCTTGTGAGAGCCCAAGGAACGTTAAGCTGCTCATGCCTTGGTAAAGAATTTGACTGCTGCAGGCTGGGGTTGGGAGGGAAAGCTGTGACTCTGCCTGCCTGGCCTGATCCGAAGTCCTGGCTCTGGCCACTTTCCAGATGAGGATTTTGGAGATTGCCTGGCACAGCACCCACTGAGCCATCCTGCTGCTGTACACCAGCAAATATCTGAAGAGTGGCTGTTCTCGAGAGGATGAAAGGGAACAACATGAACCTGTTCTCAGTGCAGAGCTTTAAAGGCTTTTTTTGATGGTAGGTTTTTGTGCATCACGTCCATCTTGGGTAGGAACTGCCACAGAGGAGTAATGGGGCTGCTATTTGCTTATCAGTTATGATAAACACTCAGAGCTGCTCTGAGAGAGCTCACGTCACAAGAGCTGTTTCATAATGTTGGTTTATGAACTCTTGGATCTCACCTCAGACAGGGATCCACTGGTGCTTCAGCTCTTCTCTCTGCAGCGCTCAGCTGCTCTTGGCGTGCCCTGTGGACAAACCAGCCTCCCCCATTCCAGGCTCCACGCCTGTGGGAATGGCATTTGGTTCTCTGTGATGCTCACAGGTCAATATGCAAATGGTACTCAATTAGGAATGCTCTGGGAGGTGTCTTTAGGAAAGGGGTTGGAAATTGAGCTCAGTGAGTGCACTGAGATCTTTTGAGTTAAGGGAGGAGGGGTTTTCTCTGGAAACCAGAGGAATCAGGAATGATTAGGCAGCCAGAGCTTGTAGGGATCTATTTATCATGCTCTTTGTGAGTGTTTTACTAGAAGACTTTGTTGGTTCTCTGCCACAAACTTGACTTATCAGGTTTCAGTTTTGGGGTAGAAGTTACAAGGATTGACAAAGATTTAATTTTTTTTTCTTTCCCATTTCTGATCTTTCACCCAACACTGAAAAAGACGGAAATCTGTTCACCTTTCCAGGAGATAATATTTCTGTTCCTGATACCGCTCTGATTACAGCAGCTGGATAAACATCTTTATACTCCCAGCCAAATTCTGCAGAGAACTACGATTTGGCATCCCCGAGGCTGGGCTGAATTCTTCTCCATCTGAATGCCAGAAGCCCTGAGGACGAAGGCAGCAGCCCCGGGAAATGCCCGGCCGGGAAGCTGGCGGCTCCGGGGGCTGCAGGTGCCCTCCCAGACGCTTCCCCACATTACAATGAGCAGAGGAGGGAGTTTCCTGCTCCTGCTGGAGCCCAGCCAGTCACTTTCTCATCATCCATATTCTTAAGTGGAAGAGCAGATGGATCAGTTGCTTCCTAGATACGACGCAAACACGGATGCATTTGCAGACAGAGCTGCTCTTGTTTTGAAAGGAAGCGTGAGGCTGACCTGTGCGAGGAGTGGCCATCCCTTGGCTCTCCCTCCTGCCAGGGCCAAGTGTTCCCCTCACACCATCCCTCAGCTCTGCCAGCTGCCCACTGTGCTCTCCAGCAGCTCCTCAGACAGTTCTGACTGGCCCAGCCACAAAACCTTCATTTCTCCCATATTTTTTAATTTGGTAGCTCAGTGCTTTCCCTATTTTTCCTTGTTACATGGATCACTTTTTCTCTCCTTCAAAACCCTTCCCTACATCCCTGTGCAGCTGTAAAGAAAAGTGTCTCAGGCTCTCTGCAACTCTCTTCAAGCTGCAGGCAACAGATCCTTCTGTAACTTCAGTTTTTGGCATGATTAAAAAGTGGAGGAAGGAGCCTGGGAGCTTTAAAATAGGTGTGGGGTTGAAGCTGGCATGAAAACAAAAGCAGATACAAGTCACATCCTATTTTTTTCCCCTCGAACCAAAGCAGAATCAAAACATCCTTTTGCTTTAACCGAATTAAAACAAAACAGTAGAACAAAATGCTTGCTGTGAGTAAACAGAGCTGTTGACTTGTCACTGCAGCCCTCAAGCTCATCAGCTGTGTGTGAGCTGCAGGAGAGCTGTGCCGTGACACCGGTGCAGCCAACAGCTCTTCCTTGCCCACGGGCCACCCCGTCCCGTGCCTGGGAGGGAAATTTAAGCAGAAAGAGTGTCAGCCACAACCCTGAGAGTGTCAGCCACAGCCCCGGGAGCGCGGTTATCACGGCAAGCTCGAGAGAACGCTGCTCTAAGGTGTACATTTTGCCAGACCACTCAAGAGGGGCCGCACTGCCGGCGCAGCCTTCTCTGGTGCTGGGCTCATGGCAAGTGCAGGCCCGCGGGGACTCCCGGCTCCAAACCCTGCTGGCCCACGGAGGAACACCGCTTTAGGAAGATCTGGAATCGCTTTCTCCTCTTTCCTCCAAAGAGGGCAGAGCCGCTGTCCCAGCCGGCAGAAGGAGAGCCGCACGGGCAGCGGGATGCTCCCGGGGGACAAGGGCCCGGGGGGGTCCCTCCCGGTGGCGACCCCGGGCTGGGTGCCACCCCCCCCGAGCAGGGCCAGCCCCTGGGCTCGGTGCTGCCGGCGGAGCCCGGCCCTCGGCCGGG
>VWZN01013651.1:591682-610082 GCA_013396955.1 Regulus satrapa | reverse complement strand
GAGGGGCGGGAGCGCGTCCCGGGTGCGCGTCCCCCGCGTGTGCGCGTCCCCGTGTGCCCCGGCTTGTGCGCGTCCCCGCTGAGCCCGTGCCGTAGGTGTGCCCGTGCCCCTGCGCTTGTGCCACCGGTGCGCCCACGCTCCGGATGCGGCTGTCCCCGGTGTGCCCGAGCCCCGCCGGGTGTGCGCGGATCCCTGCGCGCCCGTGCCGCGGGTGGGTCCTCGCCCCGGGTGTCCGTGGCCCAGGTGTCGCCGTGTCCCTGGTGTGCCTGTGCCACAGGTGTCCCCAGCGCGCGTCCCCACCGCGGGCGAGTGTCCCCGAGCGTCCACGGCATCCACCGTGCGTGGCACAGGAGCGTGGCGGTGCCAGCTGGAGATGGGGCTGTGCCACAGGCTGGCAATGCCAGGGCGGGTGGCCACGTGTGGCGTGCGGAGCTGTGGCGGAGAACCACAGATGGGTTTGGGTTAGAATGGACCTAAAACTCGTCCCATTTCCCCCCCCCTGCCGTGGACAGGGACACTTCCACTCCCCCCGGGTTCTCCAAGCCCCGTCCAACCTGGCCTGGAACACTTCCAGGGGTGGGACAGCCACAGCTGCTCCGGGCACCCTGTGCCAGGGCCTGCCCACCCTCCCAGGGAGGAATGCCTCCCCAATATCTAATCCGTCTGCCCTACTTCAGTTTAAAGCCATTCCTCCTTGTCCTATCTCTCCTTTTTCTTGTCCAAAGTCCCTCTCAAGCTCTCCTGGAGCCCCCTTCAGGCACCGGATGGGGCTCCGTGTGTCCCTGGAGCTTTATCTTGTCCAGGATGAACAACCTCAGCTCTCAGCCTGTGTCCAGGTGTGCCCACCCTGACACACAGCTCAGGCATGAGGAAACCTTCCCATCTCCCAGCATATCAGGAGGGGACAAGAGCCGGTCCTTCCCCCCCGCCTGCCTCTCCCCACAGCTGTCCCCATCACCTCTGTTTAGATTTCTTCTGTTTGTCCTGCTGTCATTGTCACCATGTGCCACTGTCCATTCCTGTTTGTTTTGGGAGGACCAGGTGTGAGATTTGGCTGGTGAACAAAGGTCCATAGTGGGGATTCTTTTTCTTTTTTTTAGGCTCAATCCATTGTACATTTGTACAAATGCTTTATTTTTAACCCCAGCCAGCGAGTCCTGGTGAATTAATTGGGATTTTAGAGAGAGAAAAAAGCACAGGAATGCTCAGAGGCTTGTTTTGATGTGCAGGCTTCTGCTGCTGCTTCAGAGAGGTCATTAATAGTTGTGATTTTTCCACTGTGCACAAACCTCAGCCTGGCCCCTCATGCCACATGCAGAAAATAAATCTGCAAAGATTTTAATGCTCAGAAAACCAATAATTTAGAGTTCACTTTAAAAGAAAACAAACTGATTTGGAACAACTGGTTTAACAACCCAAACTGCCTTTCCACCCCTCTTTGGTGACTTCTGAGTTGTTTTCCCTTGAAGCATCTGAACAGATCCCAGGATTGTGGCAGATCTCTTGTGAGGGGTTGCTGGGCAAGTGCCTTTCCCGTCTCCCTGCCTCAGTTTCCCCAAGGGGGTGTGCTATGCTGGTCAGTGACTTTGGGACAACACACACAATGGAAATGCAGAGACTGGGGTGTGGAACTTGTCTAAATAAACGGAGCATTTAATTTTCTTTTAGGAGGAAGCTGAAATTCTCACATAACATCAAATAGTTCTGGTGACTTGTGGCTTTCAGAGCACTTCCAGGCTTTGCTTTTAAAACTTTTTTTTTAAAATTCTTTTTAGAAAGCCACAGTTAGCAACAATAGGTTGTGTAAACTCAGATGCATAGGACTGTGAAAAGTTGTGTGCTTTTCCTGGCTGGTGCCCATGTTCTCACTGCATCTGTATCAATTGCAATTTAAAAAAAAAAAAAAAAAAAAGAAAAAATAANNNAAAAAAAAAAAAAAAAAAAAAACCAGGAAAATTTGAAAATTTAATTTGAAACATTTGTATGTGAAATCATCATCGACAGATAGGAGAGAGCCCAATGTAAGAGAGCACATTGTTTGGCAGAGCTGCTGGCTGGCTGGGCTGTGCTCAGACAGCAGCTGGGGGGTGGTAATGCCCGAGATTCCCTGATCCCGGGGGAATTGTGTAAAATACATGGGGCGTGTGAGATCTCAGCCCCTGGTGGGAGTGAGGAGCACGGTGAGGTGCTGGTGGAGCCAAGGACAGAGGACAATGAGGTCCCTGCAGAGATTTGTGTGAGAAGTTCCAGGTCCGTTTTGGCAGAAATAAAAACTGGGGAGAAATTTGAGAAAAACAGGGAATGGGGACAGAGAGCTGGACTAACAGATTGAATTATTCTCACTTTGGATTTTTTTTCCCCAGATTTTCCCCCCTGTCCCGTCCTTCTCCTTCCCATCTCGCACTGTCTGGTGCACACTGACTTCTCCTTATCGAGCCAAGGTCTCACATTTCGGGCTCTGGGCTGTGCCTGTGCTCCAGAGCCCGGCTGGGATGCAGGATGCCGAGCACAGCTGGATGGAGGGAGGGTCCCACGCAGACACGGTGGGGCTCAGAGAGCACCTGGGCCACAGAGCATCCCCCTTTCTCCTGCTGAAACGAGGCGGAGAAATCCTCCTTCCTGTGAAAAATTCCTGCTGCTCAGCCTCAGCGCGGCGATGGAAGGAGAGGTGTGGAGGGGAGGAGGAAGAGGAGGAGGAGGAATGACCCCTCTGAGGCATCGCTGGGCTCTGCAACACCCCTGAGCCCGATTGTCTGAGCCGCTGCCGCCGGCGCGGATGTGGCTCCGAGTGGCCCGGTGTGATTTCCACGCCGTGAGTCAGCGCAGCACGAACAGCCCGGCTTTCTTCCTGCCTCTCCCCCGAAACAATCCCCGCTTGTTAGGGCAAATATCGCCCGCCGGGCAAGGGGCCGCGGGGACGGCTCCCACCCCGGTGGAGGGCAAGGCCCCTTTCCTTCCTCTCTGACACACGAAAACACAACCAGGCTGCGTGACCGAACTGGTTTCTCGGCCGCTCTGGTATTCGCAGGGGGAAGGTTTGGCCAAGCCCAGCTCTTCCCTGTTTTCCCCAAGTGTTTTGGGTGGCGTTCGGGGGTTTGGGTGCAGCCCATCGGGGTGTGGGGTGCCGGGACAAAGCTGCCAGCTGCTTCCCAGTGAGTTAGCACGGAACCGTGGCTTGGGAGGGACCTCAAAGCTCATCCTATGCCAACCCCCCCCCCCNGCTCTTCCCTGTTTTCCCCAAGTGTTTTGGGTGGCGTTCGGGGGTTTGGGTGCAGCCCATCGGGGTGTGGGGTGCCGGGACAAAGCTGCCAGCTGCTTCCCAGTGAGTTAGCACGGAACCGTGGCTTGGGAGGGACCTCAAAGCTCATCCTATTCCACCCCCTGCCGTGAGACACCTTCCAAGCCACATCCCAACGGGTAGTGAAACCAGCAGGGGGTTTTTTAGACCCAGCTAATTGCTTTAGAGGGTCGAGTGGGAAAACAAAAGGGGTTTAGAGGAGCCCGACTCCACATCTTTAGTGGCAAGTGAATAATTTGCTGCTAAAGCAGATCTTTAGGAGGGTAGGCAGGGCAGGAGGCTCCTCCAGGACGGGGTTGGGCGCAGCAGGGGAGAATCCCAGCAGCCAGACGCTGCTTGGGGCTTGAACCACCAACTCCATCACCAGCGCAGAGAACCAGCAGAGGTTTCGCTGCCTTTTCAGCGGGAGGACAACCAGGCTCTGTGCTCGCTAATGCCCCTTCTCGTGTGTCTCCCTGTGCCTGTAGATAGAATATTTATAGAGATACTTGTATATACACACTTAAACAAAAGCGGCGCGGGGACTCCGCCTGAGGCTTTGCAGGGACGAGCAGAAGCAAATGAGCGTTTCTAAATGATGTGGCATCTTCTGGAGGCAGCTCGCAGGCAGGCAGGGACCCGAGGGGCAGGAGGAGCCGCTGCTCCTTCAGTGACCACGCCAAAACACACCCCGGGCCGGCTCCCCTTGCGTGGGCGTGCTGGGGGGCACTGGGGATGGAAAGCAGCAGCCGCTGTGCCCATTCTGGCGGTGAGATGATGTGGGGATGAGCCTGGGGATGCTGGAACCGGCGTTTAGGATCCGCCTGGGCTCTCTCGTGATTTAAAACGCAAGGCTTGAAAGGCGCAGCTTGCGGTGGTGGTGGCACAGAGGGCTGCCCATCCCGGGATGCAGGGAGCACGCACGGGGCTTGTGCCCGCCAGAGCAGAGGGACCGGCAGGAGCTCAGCCTGAGGCTTCTCCGGTACTTAGCCGGTGGAAAGGAGCCAGAGCCGGCGTGTCTGCAGGGGAGAGGGGCAGGAGGAGGGAGCCGGCTGTCTCGGCACTCTCGTTATCCCAGTTTCCAGGCAGGGAGGGATAATTGGATTTGCCGCTGGCCGTCTTCCACCCGGGATGCCTGTGGTCCAGGGCAAGGTGTTTCCTTGGCTTTAGCCAAGGCAGAGATGATTTCCAGCTTTGCAACGGGCCTGAGATCAGAGCCCTGAGATGCGAAGGGCCCCTCTGTCTCCCCCAGACCCCTCCCGCTGTCCGTGCTGCAGCCCCTGGGGCTTCTCTGCCCCAGCCCTGGCTCTCAGGCAGCCGGATCCGTCCTCCTCTCCCTCCCTCATGCAGAGGGGGAGCTGGGCATATTTCATATTAATGTTTCTCTTGGTTTCCTGCTGTTTTTCTTTTCCCATTGTATGGAAAAGAGCATTTCCCCGGCTGAGGAAGGAGGGAGGGGGTTTTCCCAGCGCAGCCAGACTTTGCATTGCAGCCTCTGGAGAGGTTTAATGGGCTAGTGCCAGATTCCAGCCAGCCCTGCCGGAGCATGGCTCGGTTCTGGGGGGTTGTGCACTGCTGAGGGAGCCTTGAACACTTGCTTGGGCACAGGACACTGAGACATGGGGCTCTTGGGTTCCCCGGGACCCCAAAAACTCCCTGGATTTGTATGCTCTGTGCTCAGATAAATACCTGAGAGAGTGGGGATCCCTCTCCTGGAGCTCTGTGTTCCCAGGACCACCATCACTCTTAGCTGAGGGTAGCTTAGATGTGTCTAAAAAATATAACAAAACTTATCTTGATGGTTTTGCAGCCCGAGAGTTGGTGCCTGTGTGTGAGAACCTCAATGTGGCACAGGCCAGAAACCACAGGGAAAGTGCTGCTTTGCTGGGACTTGCAAAGCTCAAGGAGCTCTGGGCAGGAGTGATAAAGCCAGTGGCCTCTGTGGCTCCTGGTGCTGCTCCAGAGCAGCTGCTGGGACAGGCTTTTTTCACAGTGCACCTTGACATCTCCAGATGGGGTTTCAAGCCTTCATGAGAATCATGGTGAGGAAAAACCATTTTCACGCTTGAAGGATGGGATTGTGCTGGGTTACAGGCGGGGAAAGAGCTTTGGGTTGTGCTGAATGAATGCAAAATTATGTTAGGAAAGGTTCAGACCGTGATGTGAGAGCCAGGACTTTCCATCCAGGTGTTCTCAGCTCACATGGATCTGCAGAGATGTCACCATTGGGGTCTTCACCCCGCACCCTCCTATGTAACTGGTGGCATTGTGCTTCTGCAGGAGAACTTTATGAAAATACAGGCACAGAGGGAAAGAGGTGGATTCCTTTTCCACTCCAGATACTCTAGAGGGCTCCAAGCCACCCCATCCCCGGGATGCTCCTCAATCCCCACATCCTCCATCCCTGCATGCTCATCCCAAGTTGCTGCTGGGTTTTACCTCCTGGTACCCCTGCAAAGGTGGGGCTGTCCCGGTGTGGCTGGAGGAAGAGGAGGCCAAGCTGGATGGTCCATCCCTGGGCAGAGCTGTTGTGGCTTCTCCTGACAAACAAGCCAATGCTCTCCTTGCCAGCGTGGCACTAGCCTGATCTATCCTGACTCACTGGACCAGTGTGAGGTCTCTGGGTGAACTCTGGCCATGCTCAGGCTCTTGCTGCTGCAGCCTGGAACTGCTGGGATGAGCTGCCGGTGCCTCCAGCTGAGACAGGCAGCTTTGGTGGGAAAAACCAGCCAAATTCTTTGTGTGGGGCTGGGTAGAGAGCGTGTCCAGGCAGGAATCTGTGCCGGTGCTCTGCCGGAGGGGAATGCTCCAGGTAGAAGGGGCGTAAAGGAGGAGATGGAACTGGATAAGCTGAGGTCTGCAGAGCCTGGATGTGCCTGCCCTGCCCGCGGGGAGGTGGGGGCGTAGGGGTGACACGGTGACTGTTGATGGCAAGCGGAAGGTTTGGGCAGGAGGAGGAGAGGGAGAGGCCCTGGCACACCTCGGGACTGCCACATCCGCACACCATTCCCGGGCGGCAAGGCCCAGGGAGTGCCGCTGCCTCCTCTGCGGGGACGTACAGGAGAAGTGGGTCACCCACAGTCAGGAGCAGCACTGAGGGGAGGTCAACACTCCAGCCCCCTCCTTTTCCCGGCCTCGAGCTGAGCCGGGAGGGAGACAGCTCTAAAAACACCCGTTTTCCCAGAGGGCACCAGCCGTGCTATGTGGGTCAGCCCGTGGCATTCCTGGTGCTCAGCACACCTCTCCTTTGGCATGTGGAGGGGGAAGGAAGCCGCCACTTTCACTTTTTATTCTGATTATTATTCATTGCTCTAACCGCGGCTCTGCTGCACTAACAGGATGCTGGGCAGCTTGTTTGTCTCCCGCAGACATCCCTGGCGGCGGGGCAGGCGGGCGTGGAGCATTCCTGTGACCCGGCTATTAACTCCTCCAAAAGCCGGGGAGCAGCCGGAGCCGTTTATTTTCTTTCACATACAATTTAAGTGCTGGAGCAAGTTCAGAGAGGCAGTGTCCGTCCGTGTCAGCGGCCGATAAGAAGAAGAATGGTCTGGCAAAGCAAATCGCGCCCGGAGCGTCCCCACTTTGCAGCAACACATCCTGCGTGGGAATGGGGGGAGGCCGAGCCTGAGCCCAGCTCACCCCGCCCTGCCCGTGGCCGCAGCGCTTGAATCCCTCGATTGGAGCCGCGGGTTTGGTCCCCTCTGGCTGCGGATGACATGGCAGCAGAGGTTTGTGCCCTCTCTCTCTCTGTGTTTCCTCCTACGCCTCCATGGCGTCGTGGCCAAAGCCACCGAAATGATGGCGAGGAGAGGCCCAGGACCCCGCAGGGCGCAGGAGGTGCCGGCTGCTTGAGGTGCAGAGCTGTCAGGAGCAAAACGAGCGGGCATTTTGGGGTTTGCGGCGCTGTTTGCCTTCTCACCCCCTTTTCCCTCCTTCCCAAGCCAGCACGTGCTCTGAGCTGCGCCTTTCCCATTTTTTTCTTGCAGCTCTTCCTGGAGAAATACGGCTACTTCAGCGAGCCGGGGGCCGGCACACACAGCCCCGCCGAGTTCACCGAGGCGCTGAGGTAGGAGCCTTTTATTCAACGCTGCAGTCCAAACCCAGCAGCTCCAGCTGCAGGGATGCTGCCGGCACTCCGAGGGGCTTTCTTTTTTTTTTCTTTATTTTTTTTTTCCCTTCCACCCAGAGGGGTCTCTTTGCAGCTGGAGGCTCTCTGTCTCATGGCCCGATGCTAAAGCACAGCCAGTCCTTTTTGGAAAGGCGGGTCCGTGCCCGGCTCCCGCAGCTGGGTGCCGGCTGCTGGCACCCGGCTCTGGCTGCTTTATTTGCCTTTTATGGCCCGGTGCTCGCCTCGCAATAAAATCTGCGGGGAGGCCGAGCTTGGCTGGGAGATGTCGCGGGTGTGAGCTGCCAGCTCCTGCCTGGCCATCTCCTAAGGACACCACCTCGGTGCTGGGAGCATCCCGGGCTTGACCTTGTGCAAAGCCAAACGCAAAAATTAAGTGCCAACTCAAATAACTGGGGTTAAACACTGGAAAAGGCATTTTTTTAGCCTCCCCTCTTTTCTTTTGCCCTGCTAGGAGCTGACTTACAGGCCAGCTGCGGCTGCAGAGCCAAATCCTTCTTGTTTTACCGACTGGATGAAGTCCTGATGCCGGGGTGAAAATCCCGGCTCAGGTCAAACCCCCACCCCGGTACAAACATCCCCAAACCCCAGCACAGGTTTGATATCTCCCTTCCTTCCGCAGGGATTTCCAGCGGGTGACCCACCTGCGGCCCAGCGGGGTGCTGGATGGCCCCACCCTCCATCAGATGGCTCTGCCGAGGTGCGGCACCCACGACGGGCACAGCCGGGGC
Source organism: Regulus satrapa (assembly GCA_013396955.1). NCBI lineage: Eukaryota > Metazoa > Chordata > Aves > Passeriformes > Regulidae > Regulus > Regulus satrapa. The sequence continues at coordinate 601,948 of VWZN01013651.1, read as the reverse complement.
CCGCCCGCCCGCCGCAGGCGCACGGCACAGCACGGTCAGCACCCGCAGCCCGGCCTTTGGGGGGCTCGTCCCTCCCGCCCTGGACTCGGGGGGAAGCTGCTGTGGGTGGGAGGTGCAGCCCCACTGGCGCAGCACGCAGCCCCAGGGGTGTACTTGGGGCTGCTTTTGAAGCTCTTTATTTTTAGTTGGTCTCTCTGGCTTGATGTCAGCAGCGATTAGATGCGGCTCCCGCTGGTGGGGGAATTCAGCTCTCTGGGGTGGCTCTGCTGCTGCTGTGGGAGCCAGGACATCTCCCAGAGAGAGCTCAGGTCACCATGGGCCCACCCTCAGCTGTGCTGGCATGATCTGGAGGGCAGGGGCTGGCACACAGTGAAGTTATCTCCAGGTTTCGCTGACCATTGGGACTTTAATGGATATTAGGGACACAGCAGAAACCAAAAAAACCTGCCGGCACTTGGCTGCCTGACCCGGCTCGTTTCACCCATGTTAAGGGCTTTAATTCTACTCCAAGCATCCTTCTGTGCTCCTGTGTGTCCAGGACTGAGCCTCTTGCCCCTTGGGAGCTCTCTTTGGGCTTGCAGATGAGTAACTGGATTCCTAGAGAGCAAGAGGGCCGGGGCCAGCTGTGCTTAAGACATGGGAAAAGCGAAGGCGAGATTAAGAAAAGGCTCTGTGCCGTGTCAGGCTGTCTGTGCATCTGGCAGGGCTGGCATGGACAGCCCCAGGAGAGCCCTGTCATCCTCCTCCAGCCTCTGGATTTGCCTTCCAAAGCCCCAACATGCAGCGTGTCCCTTGCAGGGGCCATCCTGTGCCCAGGGCACGTGGGCAGTGAGCAGAGCAGGAAGGACATACAGCAGCAGATGGGCAAACAGAGGCAGCCAGTGCCCTGTGGCTCATGGGGTTCCTTTTTGGGGATCACAGATGGGGGTGGGTGGCAAGAAATGCCCAATGGCTCAAGGAAAGGGCACCAAAGGGCTCAGTGTGTGGCACTGGCTATTGCTCTGGTGGTCTGATGCCAAGGCAGCGGGGAGGGGAGCAGCACCACATCAGTACCCACGGGCTGGCTGGGAGACAGGGGCTGCCTGCAGGGCTGGTGGCTGTTTATCCTGCTTGAAGCAGGAAACCCTGGCAGCTGAGCCAGCAGAGTGCTTTGTTATCCACCCTTCTCCCAGAGGGATTTTGCCATGGCAGCCTCTGTGTCCCTCTCCCGTTGGCTTGGGGCGCACACAGAGCCCAGCACGGGGGCAAAAGCCAAGCCTTCTTCTTCTCCAGAGCCAGCCCTGCTAAGCCAGCCTTGCCCATCCTCCTCTGGTGGCAGATGCTCTGCTCCTGGAGGGAAGGAAATGCCAGGCTTTATTTTAAGGGCTGCAGCCATCCAGGCAGCTTTTAGCTCTTGCTGTGCAGAGTGGAAGCTCATCTGTGTGGCTTTGGAGCTGGAGGCCATCACTGCACTGACAAGCAGTGGGAGCTGATTCTGTCCCCAGGAGTGTGACCAGCTAGCCCAGAGCCTCCCCAGCCATGGGCTGCCCAGAAATGGGGAGAGGGATGCAGGGCTGGGGTGGGATGTCTGCCGGGTGAGCCCCGGCGTGCTGCTGGCTCTGTTCCCCCTGTTTCCCTGCACATCTGGAGCAGAGGCAGGTGCTGGAGGTCTGTCACCACTCCCACGCCTCAGCACTGGCTCTGGCACCCACATCCCCCTGGGGCCCCACAGCTTTTTTCCTGCTCCCAGATGCCCCCAGATAAATGTAATCCCAGGGCTCTGGGGTCCTACAGCTGCCGAGGGGTGTTGGGGGAGGAGGAGGGGGCTGTGATGCTGCTCAGCAACTATGTGAACTCTCATCTTTGCCCTCCTGTGTGGTAGGGGGGCTGGGGGAGCTTAGGGGGAGTCACAAGGCTTGTCCCCTTCATCCTTGTCCCCAGTCGTCCTGGTGGTATCGAGGCTCTGTCTCCCTTAAAAGCTTTTAAGGAAGCCTTGGACATTAAGCTGTGCCCTCAAGGTGCTGCTGAGAGCCTTTCCCACTCCTTTGCCTTTGCCCCACCTTTTCAGAGGTGCCTTTGAGTCCTCTCCCTGAAATCCAGCCCCTGGGTTGCATCTTCTGCCATCAGGCAGCACACCTCCTAGCAGGGACCCACGCTGGATCTGGCTCTGGAGAGGATGGTGAGCCAAAGGCTGAGTTCAAACTCGGTGCCACAGCTTCTCATCTCCCCAGAGAGGTTTCAGGGCTCGGTTGCAGAACTCCAGCCTTGGCTGGGCTCCAGCGGAGACACCTTCAGGAGGATTCAATCGCACCTGCCTCCACTCCCAGCTCTGGCTTGGGAAAACCATGGCGCGTTCTTCCACTCGGGCAGCCCCCGGGTGGAAGGACAGGCCCAGGGGGGCAGGCTGAGCTCGTCCCGTTGCAGGTGGGCGCTGGTCCAAGCGGCACCTGACGTACCGGGTGGNGGGCCCCGCCGACATCCGCCTCACCTTCTTCCACGGGGACCACAACGATGGACTCAACAACGCCTTCGATGGGCCAGGTGCTGGTCGCTTCCCCCTCGTAAGCTTCTCTTTTACAACGTGGGCTCTTCCCTGGCAGGGAGGAGGGCTGGGCTCGTGCTGGGCTGGGCGTGATGGACACTCTGCAGTCTCTCTAGCCCGGTTTGCACCAGTTTGCTGTCAGATTTGGGGTCTCCCCTCGCATCTCTGCAGCTGAGGTCTGCCAGCAAGGCGGCTGAGATGTTCCTCACAGGCCCTCAAGGAGCCCTCCCCGTGTGACAGCACCCTCCGAACACGTCTCCTCCAGAACCGCCTAAAGCTGACGCACATTCAGACAGGGCAGGGCTGCGTGCGCCCGCTGCTCCGCGGTCCCTGATGGCTCTCGTGTGTCCCCAGGAGGTGCCCTGGCTCACGCCTTCTTCCCCCGGCGAGGAGAGGCCCACTTTGACAGCGCCGAGCGCTGGTCCCTGCACAGCGGCAAAGGGCGCAACCTCTTCATCGTGGTGGCCCACGAGGTGGGGCACACGCTGGGGCTGCAGCACTCGCCCGTCAAGAGCGCCCTGATGTCCCCCTACTACAAGAAGCTCAGCAAGGATTTTGTCCTCAGCTGGGATGACATCTTGGCCATCCAGAACTTGTACGGTGAGCCTGGCTTCCCTGAGCGTCCCTCGGTTGCTCCAGGGCTGTTTTCTGGGATGGAGAGCGAGCAGTAGGGATGGGAGCGGGTCCCTGAAAGGGGAGAGGACTACAGCCCCATCCCTGTGTGTGGCTGGGGAGGTGGGACAGGTACCAGGGCCTCTGGGGTAGGGAAGGTTGGATTTGCTGCCCATTTGTCTGCTGGTGAATGGTTTTTTTTTTGGGGTACCAAGGGTTTTTGCCACAATCATATGGAATGGGATAGGAACCAGACAGTGGGACAAAGGCCTTTGGAGTCTTGGGAGTCCCAGCCTTGTGCTTTGGGAAAAGTTGTTTCTCTGCCCCTTCTCTGGACTCATCACCCCTTGTTCCATCCCAGGAAAGCCCTCCAAGGGCTCGGCCATCCAGCTCCCAGGAAAGGTCTTCACTCACTTCCAGGACTGGAACACGGACCTTTACAGCAGGGACCGAGAGCAGAGGGGCCTCAGCACCTATTACTGCCACTCCTTCTTCGATGCCATAACCGCCGGTGGGTGTTGGCCACAGGGACCCTCCCCAAAACCTGCAGCCCTCCCCCTTGTCCCAGTGCTGCTGCAGCTCCCAGTGGTGGGAAAGGTGGGTTTGACTGGTCCACAGCTCCTGGCTCTGGTAGCATCGCTGATGCACAGTGAAGCAGTGCACCTTGAGGGCACAGCAATGTGTTGGGAGCAGGGAAAACATCCTGAATCCTGGGCCACGGCAAGGATTAATCACTGCAGGAGCTCAGCTGTGCAAGATAAGCCTTGAGCTGTGGTCAGCAGTTATCCTCTCATGGCTGGAGGGGAGGCAATGGATTGTGGAAGCTGAGGGGGTGTCGGGAAAGGCAGGAGGAAGCATCCAAACCCTGATTGTCCCCAAAGCACCGCCGGGCCGTGTGGGGGAGAGAGGAGCTGAGCAGCAGTGGAGGATGGTTCAGTAAAATTTCTCACCTGGGGCACCCTCCCTCTGCCTCACAGACGGGGATCACAACCTCTACATCTTCAAGGGCAGCCACTACTGGGTGGTGTCAGCGAGCGGCAACGCCAGTGACCCACGGCCACTGCAGCCACGCTGGCCCGGCCTCCCCGCCGGCATCGACGCCTGCGCCTGGTCCCAGCTCAGTGGGAAGTTCTACTTCTTCAAAGGTGGGTGAGGCCCGGGCAGGGGGCTCCCCACGGGGCTGCCGCTGCTCCTACCTCGTGTCCAGGTCTGGCCACACAACTGCTGTTCGTGTCCCCTCCTGCTGGTGCCCTCCCAGTGCAGAGCTGGGGCATTGCTGCATCCTGGGTGTCCAAAACCCTGGGCTCGGTGCCCTTTCATGGGTGCCACATGGCCCTGCCAGCCACATCACCGCCTCGTGCCTCAGTTTCCCCACCAGGAAAGCAGCACTCACTGGTGTGTCAAAGCAAATCCATGTGCAGTGGCGGGTCTTGGGGGGAAAATGCTCCCCAAAACACGAGGTGCAGAGGAGTGCAGGGGGGTTTCACGGTGCACATGGGTCCCCGTGTTGTGCCTGGAGGCTGAGCTGCCCTGGGAGCTGGGATACCATGCATGAGCTGCCCTGGAGCTGGGATACCACCCATGAGCTGCCCTGGGAGCTGGGATACCATGCATGAGCTGCCCAGCAGCCAGATGGGGAGAGGAAGGTCAAACCAGGCAGCCGGGCTGCCAGGGTCAGCCCCAGCTTTTAGTGGAAAGCAGTCCCTGGTTGTTCAGAAAAGGGGCTTTGTGCTGCAGCTGGGTGAGAGCCAAAGCCCCTCTGCTTCCCCAGCCCTCGCCGCTCCCTCCGTCCTCCCCAGGGCTGCGTCAGGCTGTGCCTTGTGAGCAGAAAGGGGCTTTTGTCTGCCCTGTTGTGGGGACAGGGCGTGGTGGGGACAGCCAAGCCACCGGTGCCCGTTGCAATTCCTGCTGCAGTGCTGCTCTTGGGTGCCCTAGCCTCGGCTGGATCTGTTTCGCCGTGCAGGGTCAGGGGGAGGTTGGCCAGAAGCAGCAGGGTGGTGACCTTGCTCTGTCCCTGGTGATCCCTTTCCACGCCTTCAAGCCCCTGAGCTGCCGTGCCTCAGTTTCCCCCTCCTCGTCCTGGTGGCAGCCACGCAGTGATCGGGTCAGCGGTGGGACGGATCCCTGACCCTTCACAAGGCCGTGGCCGGCTCTGTGCGCATCCCCCGGCCCGGGCCCCGCTGGGTTGTTGCGCTCTGACCCCTCCCGTCCCCAGGTGGCCGATGCTGGCGCTACGCGGGCTCCGAGCTGGAGGCGGGATTCCCCCGAAAATGCAGCGCCCTGGGGCTGCCCCGGCACCCGGACACCGCGCTCTACTTCCAGCAGCTCCGGCGCCTCGTCCTCTTCAAAGGGCCCAAGTACTTCGTGCTGGGCGAGGAGCCCCTGGGCCTGGAGCCCTACTACCCGCGCAGCCTGCGGGACTGGGCAGGGCTGCCCGCGGGCACGGCGGGCGCTCTCACCCACCGCCACCGCTCCGTCTACTTCTTTCGGGACGAGCGGTACTGGGAATTCGACCAGGCCGAGCTGCGAGTGGTGGCCACCGGCAAATGGGCCACGCAGCTGGCCTGGATGGGCTGCTGGGGCGCCAACGATGGCGAGCGGGCGCTGTTCTGAGCGCGCTGGGCTGGAACGGGGGCTCTGGAGCCCAGCCCGCCCGCTGCTGCCCGGGTTCCTCTGCGCGCCGCTCCGGGATCCTGCCCGAGCACGGTCGGACAGGCCCGTGGTGGCTGGAGCCGTGGGACGGTGGAGCAGTGACCCAGCAGAGCGCGGATGCAGCTGGGACAGGTGTGCCACAGCCAGCTGGCCTGGAGGCTTTGGGATGCAGTATTCTTTTCAAAGGCTGACAAAAAAAAAACAAAAAAGAAAAAAAAAGAAAAAAAATTACAAAAAAGCTATCAGCCGGAGAGACTGCAAACACGCTGGTTTCTGTTAGCTTTCAGGATATTGTTACACATGTTTTTCAAACCAGGACTGGTCCTTGATGATACTTTTTGATATCTTTGTTGATGCTTGTTGATATCTGTTATTTTCCCACCATCAGGTGAAGTGTCTCGCTGCTGCCTGCGCTGGGGTTCAGATGGTTTTAAATAAGACACTGAGAATGTCTCCTGCTTAAAAGAAAAGAGACATTTGACAGAGATTTGGGTCCATGCGGAGCTTTGCCCCTGCTGTTTGTTCAGACCCCGGGGTATGGAGGGATGGGGATGCTTTGCTGGGCTGTGCTCACGTCCCAGTGCTCGGCTGGAGGCACCAGCACGGCGGGATTTTGGGGCTGAAGGGAGAGGGCTTTGGTGTGGAGAGAAAGGGGGGGCTCAGCTGAGCTGCAGGCCGTGTCACCGTGCAGCTCACAAGCAGCCTTGGCTTTGGGATGGGGCTGGGGTGCCTGGGGGCGTTCTCCGGTGTCTAACAAGGGTTGTGCTCGCCTGGCAGCCCTCACTGTGTGCAGAGAAAGCGCTCTGCTGTCTCTGCAAGGGACAGGATCAGGGAATTTCTGAGTCCCTGGGCCCCACCTGGATGAACAGGGGTGACAAATAACCGGGGGAGGAGGGGAAGAGGAGAGGGTGAGCAGGACAGAGGGACGTGTCCGTGCATGCAGGCTCTCAGGGAACCGTGGCTGCATATTCCTCATTCCTTTCCCAAGGCAGACTCCACACCTGGAAACGCCACTGGCTCCCGGGCAGGTGGTGTCTGCAAACGTCCCAGGGCTGGGGATGGACCTCAGCTTCCCAGCTGAATTCCCTGGAATTCCTTGCTGCCGAGCATGACAGGGCTCAGCTTTATTAAATGAATTATTGAAACCATTTATCCGGTGCTTCTCCCAGGCCTCAGACCCCAGCACTGCTTTGGTCCTGCTGTGCCACGTCAGGGTGCCCTCCTGATGCCAGCAGCTTCGAAGATTCCTCTTGTTCTCATCTGTGCCCGTTCTAGAGCTTCCCTGCAGCGCGGGGTGCCAGGGCTGGTGCTTCCCGAGGGCTCCAGATGCCAGCTGAGCTGTGGGTTTGGCAGGATGGGGAGGCAGCACTCTTCCCATTCTCCAGAGCACTTGTGAGCGAGCCCTTCATGTGCAGACACAGACACAGGGTCCTCATCTGCCAAAAAACCTCGGGGGACTTTCCACGTTGCCCAAGAAACGTGCCTGCAGCATTTTCATTGGAATTGAATGAAAATGAGCTGACGTTTCCTGCAGGGAGTCCCAAGGGCTTGGAGACCCGACAGCAAATAAAACCAACCTCTGGACATGTGATGATGGGGTTTGTGCTTGTTTTTATGTCACAGTTTGGGGTTTTTAAAATTGGTTGGTTGGGGGTTTTTTGGTTGTTTTTCTTAAAGCAAATCTCCAGTTTCCTGACAGGGCTGTGTTTAAGATGCCTGTGGGTGTTTGGGGTTGGAGTGGGGATTGCTGAATTTGGTCTCAGCTTTCATGCTTGCAGGATCAAAGAGGGGAGAGATCCCACTGAAAACTCACTGGTGGTGAGGAAAACATGGAAATTCTCTTTCCTACTTCATCCCCAAATTACTGAGGACTTTTCCACGCTTTGGGATGTGTTAATAGGTTTTTTCTCCAGGCTGAATTAATTCATTATCCCTTTTCTTGTTCCCTCAGGAGAAAGCCAGGCATCCCATTTGCTGTGTGCCTGGAGGCTGAGGATGAGACTACCTCAAATCCTCTCCCCTTTTTGGGTTTTCCATCTCTTCCCTGCCTGGGGCTGAGCTCAGCATTGCTGGCAGAGGCTCTGTCACCTGTCCCGCATCAGTCTGGGGGGTCTGGGGGAGGTAAACTCACACCCTGAGCCTTTCAATCCACCCCACTGGGTGTCCTGGATGGAAATCCAGCTTCTCAAGGGTTCTTTTCTCCTGCTGGGCTCCCTGGCTGGGCACACCAGGCGCAGACTCCTCCGGCCTGCCATGCATTCCCCGGACAGAATAGCTGGGATTCTTGCATTTCCTCCCCCAAAATGACCCCAGCTGGACACCAGTGACCTGCAGTGACATCAGCAGCTGGCTCCAGGGAGAGGGTGGGTCTCCCAGCACAAGGAGCCCCACAAAGCCACCAGGAGAGGCCCTGTTTTGGTCCTGAGGCACTAACACTTCCCTGGTAGATTTGTTTTTTGTAGAAGTACCTGGGTGCTGTGGCAGCTCTGCAAGGCCTGGGTCAGGGAGGGAGTATCCCACATTCCCAGAGGTGCCCACTCATGGGCAGTTATTTCCTTAAAGCCCCAACTCCTGGAGTCAATGCATCCCTGCAGGAGCTTGGCTTTTGCCAAAGACCTCGCTGTTATGGGCAAAGAGGGAAGGGGTTTGCAGAGGAGCACAGAACAGAGAAAGCCCAAAGCTGGGTGTGAAAATAAACCCTTCTCACCTTGAGGTTACCCTGGAGATGCACCTTGTGGCCCTCAGATCACCTCACCTGTGGTAGAGGTGGGTGTAGGGGTTTGGGGAAGGGGCAAAATCCCCCTCATATGGTTGGGAGCGAGTTGGGTGCCCATGAGCTGCTCTCTAACTCCCTCCTGCCCCAGAGCCAGGGCCCTTGGAGGGGAAAATCCACCCCTGGCATGGCTGGGGAGGAGCAGGGCTGTGACAGAGGAGCGGGTGCTGAAGGGTTAACAGGGAGTGTTTGCAGCCAGTCCCTTGTCACCAAGGAGAAGGGATCAGCACTTGGGAAGGAAACAAAACACCCACTGCCCAGCAGGGTGATTTCCTTTCCCCAAGCAGCTTTACAGCCCTGGGACCCCAGACGGGCTCTGGACACCAGGACAGTGCCAGCACCCCGTGTGGCAGGGAGCAAGGGGCACCAGGTGAGCGTGGCTGCCGGGGAGGTGGGCAGGGGACAGGGCTGGGGCAGCTCCCCATGTCCCCATCACCCTTTTCCCTCAAGCTCCTGCAGTCTTATGGCAGAATGTGGGGGACAGCGGGCACGGGGCCGCGGAGCATCCGTCCCTACCAGTCCAGCGAGCAGTACCTGTATGCCATGAAGGAGGACCTGGCAGAGTGGCTGAAGGAGCTCTATGACCTCGACATCGAGGTGGGCACCTTCCTGGAGGTGCTGGAGACTGGGGCTGTGCTTTGCTCCCACGCCAACCACGTCACCCAGGTGGCCAGGGAGTTCGCCCGTGCCTGCCCCGAGGTGGCCCAGCACCTCCACCTGCCCATCACCGGTGTCACCTGCAACCTCACAGCACAGCCAGGCACCTTCCAGGCCAGGGACAACGTCTCCAACTTCATCCAGTGGTGCAGGAAGGAAATGGATATCAAAGGTAGGATGCCAGGCTCCAGCTGTCCCACATCTCCCTGTCCAAGTCCCCTCCAGCTGCTCCATGTTTTCCCATGTGTCCCTCAAAGCCAGCGCCACCCTGGCAGGGGACAGCGCCATGTGCATGTATCCCTGAGCTGGCATTCCTTGTGCAAGGTCCTCTAGGCTTGGCAGCAGCTTTGCAGGGTGCTGGCTCGTGGCTGGAGTGTTTGCTCGGGTGCAAATGTGCACAGGAGGAATGGAAAAGGAAAGGGTGGATGGCACAGTGTGTCCCTGCCAGGCATGGCATGACTCCAGCTCTAAGGACAGCAGGAGAAGTCCTGGCTCTGAGCAAAGCATCTGCCACCCTGTCCTACCACCATGGATGCCCAGGAAGGGGAATGGCCCAGAGCAAGACATCCTCGGGCTCAGACTCTGAGTTTTGTGGCCTTAGGATGCCATGAAACAGCCTTAGGTGCCCAAAAGGAAAGGCTCTTCCTCTGTCATTTATCCCAAATCTTGCTGAACATATTCCTGGAGGGATGGCTCCAGCGGAGAGCACCCTTTTGGGTGGGTTTTGTCTCCATCTGTGCCCCCCATCCCCTCTGTGCCCCGTGCCGGCCCTGGCTCAGCCCAGCCCTGCCCTGCCCAGACGTGCTGATGTTCGAGACAGAGGACCTGGTGCTGAGGAAGAACGAGAAGAACTTCGTGCTGTGCCTGCTGGAGCTGGCTCGCCACGCTTCCCGCTTCGGAATGCGCGCCCCGACCCTGGTGCAGATGGAGGAGGAGATCGAGGAGGAGCTCCGGCAGGAGCTGGACCTGCCTCCCGTGGGCACCCCCCTGCCCCGGCCCCCCAGGGAACCGCGGGACCTCAACAGCCTCGACCAGATGGTACGAGGGGCAC
>VWZN01013651.1:501763-580505 GCA_013396955.1 Regulus satrapa | reverse complement strand
CCGGGGAAGGATGCGGGCAGTGCCCGGGAGCGAAGGAGGCAGCACCCGGGAAAGGAGGCAGGGAATGCCCAGAGCGAGCCGCAGGAATCCAGCACAGACACCGGCTTCTCCCGGGGCTCTGGGGAGGCGCCGATAGGAAAAGACCCTCCCATGTCCCCCCTGCAGTGTGCTGGGTGCAGCGCCGTCACCCCTTCCCTCCCCGGCCGCATCCGTGCTCTCATGCCCACCCGGACGAGTCCCACGGGCCGGACTCCTTCGGTGGAGGTGGGCAGGACCCCTCCCTGGGAGTCTTTCCCTGCTCCGACAGCGCTGCTCGCTGTGCTCTCGGGCACATGGCTTCGGCCGCTCCCCGGCCCGCGGGGGTTTCTCTGTGCCCGGGGGCATCCCGAGCCCAGGCTGCCCGCAGGCCCCACCGAAGGAGGGACATTTCTGTTGCAGTGTCTGCATTCTCGGGTCACCCCGCACGGAGCATTTACCTGCGTGCTGGACAGGGGGAAGATGCTGGCTGCACCTCCAAGAACATGGTCCAGGCCCCCGGGACACGCTGCTGATGGACTCCCTGCAGCCCTCTGCTCCTCGAAACAGACCCCAAGCCCCTCTCCGGCTCCCTGGGACAGCAGCGAGCAGAGCTGTCACCGAGGTGTCTGCTCAGGTCTGGCTGCGACCGCACGGGCTCGGCTGAGCCCGAGCACCGGCGACAGCTGGGCCGGGCTCCCCCCAGCCTCGTCAGCACCTTTGGCTGGGGAAAAAAAAAACAACCCCATCATCTCCGGGGGCTCCTCTCCACGCTGAGGAGGGGGTGCAAGCGGAAACACAATGCCACATCCCTCCTGGGGGACAAGGGGACAGCAGACACAGCGCCGCTGCCGGGGGGCACAAGGGCAGCCGGCAGAACGCGGCACAGCCTTTGTGCCAGCCGGGCATCAGCACCAGGCAAAGGGGGGCACGGCCCCTTCGTGTGTGCCACCTTGCAGCCGGGCTGGCAGAGCCTGGGCCTGGTTTCCCCGCAGAGCTGCCCGAGGCTGGCGGCAGGGGAGCGGTGCTGTGTCCCTGGGGTTATTGCCAGCCCGAGACGCCGCTCCCCTGCCCGCATCGCCACACAGCAGCGCCGAGCCCTGGAATGTTTCGGGGAGAGCGCAGGGATCGGGCTGCACATGAACTCGCCTGCACAATCCAGGCTCCAGCCTCGCGGCTATTTTTAGCAGTTCCCTCCGAGATGCTCTTCAGTTGCAGTTTTATGTGTGAAATTTAATATACGAGGAGGAGGGGGGAGGGGAGTGGGGCTGCATGCCGGCACGTCCCTGCTGGCTGGGAGGTTTATCCCAGTCTCAGCGACACGAGTCTAAGGCAAACCTAAAATCATCCATCCAAGAGCTCCCGTGTCCTGATGCGCAGGTGGTGGCAGGGGACAGGCAGAGCTGGTGGCTCGGGGAGCTGTGCTCAGCTCCTGCCTCAGCCAGCTCCAAAATCCTCACCTGAGTCCCTGCCTCTCCCCACAGCCCACCGTGGGCTCAGAGAATTGGCACAGAGCAGGACGGGTGTGAGGCCAGCGGGAGCAGCAGGCATTTTGGGGAGCCCACCCAGCACAGTAGGATTTGCCCCAGCTCCAGCCAGAGGAGCAAGGAACAACTCAGGAGGTCCCTGACCCTCGGAGTGGGCCCCAGGAAGAGGGAAGGCTGCGGGGATCAACCCCCCCTGGCAGTTCCCAGCTCAGGGAGCATCACCTGTGTCCCCTGAGCCCCGTGGGTGACACTAATGACAAAGCCAGCTCTCCCAGGGGGTTGGGGTGTCCCTGCTGACAGGGTGCAGCCTCTGCGAATCCACGGCAGCAGCACGGACCAGTTTCTTCTCGAGGAGCCTCTGGCAGAGCAGGGAGGGAGGAAGAAACCTTTCTCCTTGCCACAGCACGTGAAGGCAGAGCCCTGAGCATCCCATGGCAGATCCTGTTCCTGCTGGGCCAAATGCTGCTCCAGGCTCACCCCCAGCAGGGAATGATGATCCCAGGCACACCAAGGATGCGTGAAGGGACACAACAGCAGGATCAGGGACCCCAAGGCACCCTGTCATTGCTCTCACTTGTGCACCTGCTCCCAACACAAAACCATCCCAGCGCAGGGCTGATGCAGTACCTGCCCTCCAGAGATGGTGCAAGTTCCCAAAAAATCCAGGTGCTGCTAAGCCAAGGCTGGGCAGGGTGAGGGAAAAGATTATCCTGCTACAGAGCAACCCCCCAAACCTGCTGCTTGTTGTGTTGGATTCCTGACTGCTTCGAGTGCTGAGCTTGGGGATGCCCAAGCTCAGTTTTGGCCTGGCACAAAGGTTTGTGATAGAACCAGAGATGGCAAAGCCCTCTGAAAAAACAGAAGCACCAATGCAAAGCAATCCAAACACATCGCTGACTCCCAGAATTTTACCATTTCACCACAGGGAAAACAGGTCACACTACACACAGCCCACCTGGGGCCCCAAAAGGGCTAAATGTGTATATCCATCTTCTGTTCGTTACCTGAACCTGTCCCTGCTGCCCTTGGAGATGAGAAGCAGCTGTTGGAGGAGCAGGGAGACTTGCTGCCTCCTCCTCCTCCTGCAAGCTCCAGATTTGGGGGGGGCTGTGTTGTAGAAGTGGCTGGTGGAAAAAGAAGCCTGGTGAGTAAACGGCCTCCTTCCCACCAAATCCAGCCTTCAGCCCTGCTGCTCCCCTGGGCCGAGCCAGCATCAGGTGAGAGGCTCCTCTCCCCATTCCCACAGAGCCACACGCAGCCAGAGCCTCGTGGAAATGAGTTTATTGACACGGAGGGCAGGTAAAGCCTGAAGAGCAACACGAACGGCGAACACTCGAACGAGCAGGGCGGAGGGAACGCCACCGACCAGCCCCGGCTCTGCCCCGGCTGAGACTCCCACCCCAAAAGCTGGGAAGGAATTTGGCAAGAGAAGGGGGTGCTCAGCAACCCCTTCCCCACGTGGAAGCTACACTCTCCTCTCTGCCTCTCCTCCCTGCCCTGAACACGGCACCTGCTGCCACTGGTGCTTCCTTAATTGCTCTGCTAATGATTTTTCATGACACCCGCAGGGCTTGGAGCAAATCACCTCCCAGCCCACGTGGGCAGGGCTTAAGGGCTGGGTTGCTCCAGCTCTGCCCCACTTTCACCCCCCCCCAGCCAGAGCACAGGGGTTCCTACACAGGGACACCACCTTCCTGAGGGTGCTGCAGCTCCTGGGCGCTGCTGGAGCCTCTCCCAGGACACTGTGACCTTTTCCCAGCACTGGCTTCTTGGCTGCAGGCAGTGCCAAGGCCCTGATGAACGATCTCCCACCGTGAAACATTTATTGACTTTGAAAGTGGCATCTAAAAGGACAACAGGGGGGTTTTGCTACACGCAAGAGCTTTGTTAGCTGGGGAGGAGATGTCCAAGCATGCTGGGGAGGGAGAGGCTGCTCTGGATTGGGGTTGCATTAAGCAGGAGAAGCTATGGATGGAGCAGGGACATGCAAGAGGCTTTGCTTTCACTGCTGTTGCTGCAGTACTGAGTGAATTGCAATGATGCGAGCCCACAGCTCAGTGGACTGGAAGGGAAACAATCCTGGCTCTAAGGGACAGGTTGGAAAAAGGGGCCAGGGCACGGGGCTGCTCGGGACTGCTCAGGAACCTGGCTGGCTCTGGCCACCAAGAGTGGAGCTGCCAAGGGCAGAAATGCTTCCACGGCCTGCTCCCCTCAGCCCAGCTGGGAGCTGAATGCCCCAGGCAGGCAGGGAGCAAAGGCTGCCGAGCCCAAACCATGCCCCAGCCTGGGTTTTGGGGGCAACATGGCAACAGGGAGAGCCACTCCACTCCCCTGGCATCCTGGGGCACTGCCAGCAGCAGCCCCTCTCTGCAGGGGCCTGGCTGACACCTGCAGCCCCGCTGGGGAGGGGCATTACCACATCTGGATGTGCCACCACGAGCCCGGGAATTGCCAAGGCCAGCACTGGGAGAGGGGGGCACAGCTCAGGGATGGCTGAGAAGGCAGCTTGGCCTCAGCAGGCACAGAAAGAACAGGAGGAAGAGAGGCTGCCCATGGGTGAGGATGCAGAGAGCACACCTGGAGATCTGGCATGAGCCTTTTGCTCTAAGGACAGGCTCATTTCCTTCCTTCCACCCACTGCTGCCCTGTGAGCCATCCAGGCATGCAGCTCCTCCCCACACAAAAGCAGCCTCACTCCTCAAATCACCAGCTCATGAGGCAGGGAGATGGCTGGAGTGAAAACACCATCGAAGCCAGCACTAGAGTAATAAAAACCCCTCCTTAGGGCTCCATCCCTCTCCTCAGACCCAACTGATGGCTCTGTTCCTAATTCCCCGAGGCCGTGCTCGCCCTGCTAGAGCCCCATGGCCCTGCAGAGCTCCCAAGACTTCCTTGCAATCACCTTCCCTTTAAGCCAATTACAATAGAAAAACTCAAAGAAAAAGGTATAAAAATATAAAATAAAGTGCAGTGTTATGTTTTCGACACTTTTGCCTTGTTTTAATGAGCTGACGTGTGGTTTTTGCTCGGTGTTTTTTTGTTTTTCCAGTGAGCGGTTATTTTACAAAATCCAAACTACACCTAAAGCCATTTAGAAAACACTGAACATTGGCACAAAATGGAGAGAAGCCCACGAGAACGGATGAGTGAGGGGCGAGGGGGACACGGGAATAGTTTGAAGCAGTGGTTACAAACTCCATGGACGCTAAAAATACCAAAGGGGTTTGCTCCCTATCATCGTTAGCACGTGGATACTAATTGCTACCTTGTTTAATCAGTGCCTTTGACTGAAATCCTACACACGAATACAGCTGCTTCCAGTTATGAGTGCTTTTCCCCTGCGCTGGCGGTGAAGGAGGCTCTGGGGACCCCTTTCTCCCCCCTCCTTCTGCAGGGTGAGGCACAGGCTCCATCTCCTGTTAGTTTTTCAAGATGGCATCGTAGGCCTGGTAGATGTACTGGGACACTTCTGGAGCTCGGCATTTCAGGGAGAGCTGTGGAGAGGAGAGGTGAGGTTAGTGCTGGGGCAAAGGGGGCAGGAGCTTCCTGCCACAAGGGCAGCTGGGGTTGGGTTGGACATGGCTGCTGACAAGCACACAGGAGATTTCTTCTGCTTTCTTCATCATCAACCTCAAACTGCCCTTTCAGAGCTTGCTGCAAGCAGGAGGAAAACAAAAAGCAAACTCCCACTGTGGGGTTCCCAAATTCTCAGCAGATGTAGGTGGCCCCACAGGCAGGAGACAAGGGGCTTGCGCTTGTCCTCAGGCTGCAAATCACAGCACTAAACCCAAGGGCTTCTAAGGATCTGCTGCTCAGTCCTGATGGACACAAACTTGGCTGTCACTCCTGTCTAAAGCAAAGATCAGGCTGAGACCAGGCTTGCAGCATCAAACCTTGTGCAAACACTTTAAATCACCTTCCAACGCTCACATTCACCCCGCAGCTCCCCAGACCACACATTTCTCCTGAAACTCCTGGCACAGCTTCCAACAGGAGATAAATCCTCTAATACCAGAGACACACAGGTCCCTCAGAAGGGCAGTGAAGTCCAAGAGAAGAGTCACAGGGGTGCATGAGGCAGGACAGAGAGCGCCTTCCCACCAGCCACGGGCTGGTGCCAGCACAGGGCCACAGACAGCCGGGAACACGGCGGGGCACAAATTTCCTCTTGTCTATAAGAGGGGGAAGGGCACCCTGGCAATGCTTCCCTGCTAATATCTCTTGGCTTTATCTCTGGGTAACCTTGGCAAGTCATTGCTCATTGCTGAGCGGGCATTGCCCCAGCTCACTGGTGACAGAGCAGGGGGATTCTGCTGCTCCTCACTTTCCCTGTGTTAGGCACTCCTCACCCCTCCTGTGCCAAATTAACAGCACCTCCCTCGGAAAGGAGTGAGCAGGGAGGGAGGCAGAGCAGGGATGAAGAGCTCAGTGTGGGGGTGAGGAGCCCAGGCTGTGCCATGCCCTCTGTTGTGACCCCTCACCGTGTAGTTGGGGTTCCCGGGCTGGATGCGCAGCTCTGCCAGGATCCAGATGCCGTTGGTGAGTTTGAGGGACTGGTAGAGCATGTCCTGCCCCTCCACGTTCCTCTTGGCTATGGTGTAGACATTGTTGTTCTGCAGTTTGCTGGAGACCGTGTCTTCAGAGGGAAGGGAGAAAAAAAACCACATCTGTTAGTTCAGATCCATCATTTGCAGAGACAGGAGAGCCCCGAGGAGCATTCCCAGGATGCAAGGGCACAGGGAAAAGCTGGCTCCTTCCCTGGGGACAGGAGCACACATGACACAAGGAGAGAAAATTCCAGTTCTCTCCATGGACCCACATCACTCCATTCAGGCTGTGATCTCTGGGTAAGTACTCACCCATTTTACAGGTGCCCTGGGTCACTCAGGACTTGATCAAGGAGAGACTTTCAAGGCTGCCCAGAGGGGAAGAGGACTCTGCTTCATCTACAACCCCCAACCAGCCA
This sequence comes from Regulus satrapa, assembly GCA_013396955.1. Classification (NCBI taxonomy): domain Eukaryota; kingdom Metazoa; phylum Chordata; class Aves; order Passeriformes; family Regulidae; genus Regulus; species Regulus satrapa. The sequence continues at coordinate 574,037 of VWZN01013651.1, read as the reverse complement.
CAGGCAGCCAAAAAGTCAGAAGATGAAGGTGGAAAAGAACAAAGATCACAGCCTGAGGCTTGTTCAGGTTCTAAGGTCCTGTCCCAGCCACAAGAGCTTCCTCCTCACACACAGACACTTCTGACCAAATCAATGTCCTACAAGGTAGTAAAAATCCTTTTTCTTTTTAAAAAAACAATTACTTGAAAGAGTAAACCCCCCAGACACTGTCTCTAGACATCACAGGGCTGTGGTACAGTTTTAACATACAGCCTGACCCCAGCCCTTGCAGATGAGGTGTGATTTCACCTGCACACCTGGATGGGTGTCATTGTCACACACATTATTTCCAAGGGATTTTTCGAGAAAACCAGAACAGGCAAATGCTCAGAACACCAGGAGCCAAAGCAGCAGCCCCTGGCTGCCACGGGGTTCCTCAGCACAGAGCAGAGCAAACATGAGGCTCTGGATGCCTGTAAAGGGGCACAGTCACACTTTGAGTGGAAGAACCCACCCCTGATGAGCATCACTGGCAAATTCCCATTCCAGGTGCCCAACAGGAGAAATTTAACTCCCTGCTGGAGTTGATCTGTGCTGGGTTACTCAGAGCAGGTTGGGCACTACTGACAAAAAACGAGGGCAAGAAACAGCCTTAAACCAACTCGCGCTGAAAGCGCAGAGACTGGAAATGTGGGATCCAGGTGAAGGAGCACATGGGGCAGCACAGCAGCAGAGCAGCACAAAGAGACCAAGCAGCCCTGCACCAACAGACACAGAGATCCACAGATCTCAGAATGGACACCAGTCTGTGCTGAGGGACTAGAGAGAGGAGAGCAGAGCCTGTTCATGCACCAGGGAATGGTGGGAGAAGGAAGCAAAGGGCTCTATAAATCCACACCCTGACGCAGACACTTGGACCCACTGCGTCTCTTCAGGGCAGCCTGGACCCTTTGCTCCCCAGGCTGCAGAGCAGCTCCTTGCAGGTCGAGCATGGTTCAGGCATCCAGCTACCCAGACACTCAGATTTAGGCTTCCACTCTTCCCCAGTTACTATGGAAACTGGCAGATATATGTAACTAATGAGATCTTTTGCTTAAAACCCCTCATTGCCTGTCTCCTCCTCCCACCCATACTCCTCCTCTCCACAATAAACTCAGCCAGACTTGGAACATGGGCAGTGCAGAGCAGTCCCCTGCTCCCAGGGAGCCTGGCTTGGGATTAATCCATGCTGCAAGGCCATCACCCACCCAGAATGAAACCCAAATTCCCATATTCTCATGCTCCCAAGCCATCACCAGCAGTCTCCAGGCCTTTGGGAAGCCACAGTGTCCAACACAAGCACCGGCTCAGAGAGGACATCCTTGTCTGAGAAGGATATTGGTATTAAATGGGATTTTGTTTGCCCCATTTTGGCAGGCTGTGGTTAAACCTCACCCCTATGGATGTGCATCCTGAAGGTGGAACTGTTGGCAAGGACTTTCTCCAGCAATCCTGACACCTGTCACAGCAGCCTCCCCTCCGCTGGGAGATGCTGTCAGAGTAAAGGCATTCTCTGGGGAGCAGGGATGCAGGACTGGAATGAGAAGCTGCAATTTTGGCGGCTACTCCACCACAGGGTGTGATGGCAGAGCAGGGCAGCTATGCCTAGGGAGCTCAGCAGGTGAGACAGGCCCACAGAGCAGCTGCTCTGACACCAAAATCTTCACGTGATGGCTCCTCTTGCCATGGAAACATCCCCAGCCTCTGCTGAGGGGCAGATTTCTGAGCAGGAACATGCTTCTAGGGGGATACAGGGAGGGAAAGTGAGGCAGGGCAAACGCTAGGAAAGCCTATTTTCTGCTCCCCTGACCTCAGTTACCCTCCAAAGAGCACAAAAAGCCCCCCCCCGCCCCCAAAGATGCCCTGCCTCAGGCAGAGCAATGGTGAGCAGGCTGGAGCTGATGCTTGGCTTGCCTGACCCTCCTGCTCCTTCTCTGAGCACAGATTTGGGGCCTGGTGAGAGCTGACCCCTCTACCCCCAGGTAGCAGCTCCCATCCCTCCTGTGCTCTGGAGTATCTGCAATTTGGATTTTGGAGATCATCAGAGTTGCTAAGCAACAGTGGCAGGCTGTGGCTGGCTGAAGGCAGGACCGCTAATGCCATGTGACAGCACAGACTTAAAAAAAATAAATTAAATAAACCCAGGCAGATCTTGCTGGGAGCAGGGAGCTGAGCCCAGGCCCCCAGAGCCCAGGGAGGCAGGAGCAGGGCTGGGTGACTCTGGGGACTCTGCAAACCAGAGCACACCAGTCCTTCAGCAAAGCAGCACAAGCCACACCTGGCCTTGCACAGCAACTTTCTTTTGTCTCAATGTTTGTTGTCACAACCCTCCTGTAGCACAAGGGAAGGACACAGGGAGGTCTGGCCACCACCAAGGCCAGGGAAGCCTCTGACATCAGCCCAGCTTTCAGGGCTGGTGAGTTGGGTTTATTTTCAATGTATTTTCATTTTGAAACAGAATTCTTTACCTCAGTCCCACAACCAAGCAGGGCTGGAACACAGGGAGGAAGAGCTGCACAACGTCTCCTTTACACTGAAGTGACCCAATCATTTTTTAACAGCACTTTTCTCCTGGGTAAAGCAAAGGATAAGCTTAAATATTCTGCCCTCCAGCTTAAAAACTTCACATCTGAACTCAGAGAGCCAAGATGAGCACCTGGCAACCACGGGGTTTGCACAAAGGACGGGCACAATTCAGAGCCAACACTGACCTCAGACTTTTTCTGAACTTTGTGGCAATCTGCAACAAGTACTCTGTATTAGAAAGTAAAATTGAATGTTTATATTTCATGCTGTGATAGCCAAGAACATCCTTGTGCCGTTTCTAGCAGCACCTGAATGGTTCTGAGCATCCAGCCAAGAACTGCATTCAAATACCAAGCACAGACTGATCCAGTGGGGAGGCACTTGGGGCAATGTTATGACAGTACATTCATTTCCAAGACATGTAATATGCACCAGTTCTGGAATTTATTAAACTATCAGCTACAAGATTTGCACATAGAGAAAAAACCAACATACCACGCAGGCTTGTGTATGATTGTCCCCCGGGTTGTTTCATCAAAATAAAATCCAATTTCTGTTTGCTCTGGTATTAACAAATTATTTGGGGGAGAAAAACAAAGCGACCACTGCATACCAATAAAGCCACGTTCAGCTCTAAACATGAAAGCTGCTGTTTCACACCGAATTGTGGTACCAGTAATGAACAAAATTCAGCACAAAATTCCTGTGCTGAACAGCACAGCAGCTGACTGAGTGCCATTACACGGGAGGCAATCTCCATGTGCAAGTCAGCTCATCCTCTTTCACTCTGTGGGTTTGGGTAAGCAGTGTTTAGGAAAAAAGAAAAACATTTAGCTCATCTGCTTTGCATATCCTAATGTAGTGATCCTTCAGAATTTAGTCAAACTTAGCACGATGAAAAAAAACCCCAGTGTAAACAAGGCAAACTGAGCTTCAGTGCATGCTCAGTTATGGGGGAAACCTCAGCTGCACCAACAGCACCCAGAATATTTGAGCTATAACAGTTAAGGAATCTATTTTCATGCACTAGATTCATGTACTTTCATTTAAAAAAAACCCAAATCAATTAATTTAGCACTGGATTAATAAGGGATGAGAATGCTGGGCTATAACCACGACCTTGTGTTTTCATTATTTCTGAATGAGGTTTTCTCCAGAGAACTTTCTCAACCTCTTCCTAAGAGGCTGATGCACGGATCAGCTCTAATGAATTCAAGATGTGCAGGGCATCCTAAGCACACCTTGGCCCCATGATACAGCTCCAGAGGGACTTTTCCTCTATGACCAGAGAGCTGCAGCCCTCAGGAACAGCCTCAGGTCAGGTCCATCTCTCACCACTGGGAACCTGAGCTCCAAACCCAGAATTAAGCACTCATCTCTCCCTCAGTCACTGGGAACGGTGGGAATACCTTCAAAGGTCCAGGATTTGCTTTTTTTGGAAGCAAAGATGGTGGAGATCAGCTCACAGATCAGACTCCACTTCCCACCTGAAGGTACCTGCTCCTCATCCCACAGCCTGGCACCTTATCCTTGGCTTCACTTGCCATGCTCTGGGCTACCTGCAGCAGCCAAGACTTCCTGGCTGCTCAGTGCTTTGGGATGAGCTGCTAGGGACAGGAGCTTTTTCTGCCATCTCTGTTGCAAGGCACCAAAGCTCAAACCAATCCTATTTGGCTTGCCTTGTGGGCACAGGATGGATCTTTTACCTACAAAGCCCTGGGAGCACAGACTCCCACAGAAGCTTCTCCGCTGCCTGCCTGCGTTTATGTCCTTTTTGTTTGAAGGAAGAAAAGCAATAACCTGGAGAAAAGCCTGCAGTTTGCACAGGAGGTGCTGTAAGGTGACTGTTGCACTGTGACAGACAGCTCTGGATGTACAAGAACCTCACATGCTGCTTTTTTGACAGATAACGTCCCAGCCCCCAACAAATCCCTGTTCCAAGCCTAATTCACTTCAGAGCCAGTTCCACCCAGGGGCTCACAGCAGCACCCTGGCTCTCTCCTCCTCTTGTCCAGCCCTTCCCTCTCCTCATCTCTTAACACCTCTCAGGCACATCCCAACCTCTTGGTTGCACACAGCTACTGTAGTGTCTGTCATACTGCACATCAGCTTCTTCATCACCCCTCCTTGCCATTCACTCTTGTAATTCCCTGGCTCCAAACCCCTGGATATTCTTCATTTTCACCTTCATTTCCTTATTTTTCACCTTCTTGATTAGTCCTGTCTCAGTCCAGACACTTTCTAGAAAGTCTCAAGTGGGTCCATTGCCTGCATCTTCCTTGCAGCATCTCCCAAGATTCCTGCCTTTCCCTCAGTAAAAGCTAAATAGGGAATATGTGCTGGGTGTTTAGAGAGAAAGAAAATTCAAATTTCAGTTTCTCCACTGAGGAAGAGCAGCACCCCCTGCTTGGCTGCTCTGCAGACCCTCCAGGATGTCTGCACAGAACTCCAGCCCTGCTCCTCACACGGCACAGATGTGAGAACTCGGGAAAGCAAAGGCTGTTTGCAGCTGGGAGAAGGAAAGCTGGGAGAAAGAAAATCTGAGGCTCTGAGGGTGCAGGGACCACAGTCCTGACCAGCCTCTCCCAGCACAGCTGCTCCACACGGCTCCAAGTGGCTGCTGGAGCTGCGTTTGGGCACAGCACTGGGAGCAGAGTATTTTTAGCTACAGCTCCACTCGCGTCACTGGGCTGGGATCAGTGAGGCTGAGGCATGAATGGTGTCTCTGAGCACTCACCACCTGGTGGGTGGGCTCAGGATAGGAATGAATGACTGATCCCAGCAGATCCCAGCAGGGATAACGACTCACTCCTAACGATAAGGACTCACTCTGAGGAGCCAGCGGTGCTCCGGAGCTGTTCCCTGTGCTGGAGGGCTGCACAAAGCCAGCCTCTCCTCAGGTTTGGTGAGGAGCTGCTGCAACCTGCAGAGCTTTGTGCAGCTCTGCCACGAGTGCACTGCAAACCTGCAAAGAACACCACAAGCACTGACAGCCCAAATCGAGAGCTTTACTGTGGTTACACATCTCCTACAGGAATCAGCCCTTCCTCCACAAGGATCAAGTTCCTAAAGATTTTATATCCAGATTTGCTCTTCTTGGAAGAACTGAGGTGTCTTCAGCCTATTTCCATTGGACTTAAACAATCAAGATTGTGAATCTTGAAAAATTATCACCCTACTGAGGCACGTGGCCAGGCACACACCCTTGCTCTGGTGTAAACTAAGATGGATTCAGCTCCTGTCAGATTTCACCCAGCCCATTCTGCCTCTGCCCTGGTGTGTCTCACTTGCCACGCTGTGAGAAGTCAGCACCCCTGAGGATGCTGGAATTCCAGCACTGCGTGGGTTTTGGATTTGGCTGACCCTTGTGCAAGCAAGGCTTGATGCTCTTAAGGAGGTCTGAACTAGAGGAGGTTACTGCCTGTAGGAAATCAAGGTGAGCAGGCTGAGTCAGGGTTGCACTGGAAGAAAAAATACAAGGAACTCGGGCAAGCACACAAGATTTCCCTGGTTTTCCCTCCTGCAAGCTCTTGGCCTGCTCTGTGCCCAAGCCCAGGAGGTCAAGGAAGAGTTGCAAAAGGGAGGAGGTGTCGGCAGTGGAAACACAGCCACAGAAGCCTCACTGGATGGAAATGTTTGGAATCTGTTGATGAGGGGAGATCTACTTTCTGCCATGCACAAGCCAAAGAGGCTGGCAGGTCCTGGCAGATCCTGGCAGATCACCCAAGCATTCCAAGGGATGTGCTCTGGAGAGGCTTTGTTTCTTCCTGGAAAAGGCTGCAGATCCCACTGCAGAGGAACTGCCTGGTGTTCCCTCTCTTCCTGAGAGCTGGTGACTTGTTCTCCACTGAGCATCCCAGGCCTGGGTGAACAGTCTGGCCCTGAGATGGCAAACCCTTTTTGGAATGGGGAGCATTCTGTCACTCCACGTTTTGTAACATTTCCTTCCAGAGGGAGGAGGGAAGGCCAGGCTGCAGGACTGCCAATCTTCCCAACCACCCCCTCTCTCATCCCAACCTTGTCTCGTGTTAGGCAGCAACTCAACACCAAAATGAGCAGCTTCCAGTGTTTCTGATGGAGATAAAGAGCCCTGGATGCAGCCAGGGCATGGCCAGGGCAGAAAGCAGCAACAGCAGCTCTGCAGTGCAGGGGGAGAGGCGATGCCAAGCTCGGTCAGGAGCAGAGGGAGGACTGGGGGAGGCACAGAGGTTGTTCTCATTTGAAACCCCACAGTGAAATCAAGTCATAAGGTCCAACAGCTGCTATTTTTCCCCTCCTCTTGCGTGCTCCCATCTTTTATATTCTAAAATAGTAATAATTATGAGTACAAAGAGACTCATGGTTTCTGTCTGCTATTGAAGCACGAGGGTGTTCATTGTGTAATAGCAGGCATGAGAGAATAAAAAGGTTACAGGGCTGGTAATCAATAGGGACACTTCTTTCATCTGTGAAACAGAGCAGCTTTTGGTAGAATCACTTGGCTCCTCTCCAGAACCTCCTGAACAGGAGCAGAGTTGGCCCCATTCCACTCTTTTACACTCCCTTATCCTTCAGCAGGAGTAAGGTCACACGTACAAGATGCCCACAGAGGCAACTCCACTGCCAAACAAACTGAACAGGATCAGACATGATCAAAATGCATCGATATCTCAGCTAACAACAGCAGACCCCTCCCATATGGCCTGTCCTCCACAAACACCCAACACCCTGCGGTGCCTGTAGGGTTAATCATTCATAACAGAAAGAAAAATGAAGCTGCCAAAAGGTGAAGTGAATGGTCCAAGGTGATGCAGTAGGGCTGGAACACTTTGTTCAAAACTCACAGCAGCGGGACAGGGTTGCTGAACAGCCCCAACACCATATTCAGCTCCATTTAAAGAGCAGCTTTGCAGGGAAGCAAAGTATAAAAGGGAAAACAAGAATACAAGGTCCAGAATAAAAGAAAGAAACAGATCGGTCAAATCAAAGCCTTGGGATTTTAGATGTGCTTTGATGGGGATCCAGCTTAAGTTTTTGACTTGGAAACAAACCCTAAGATCCCAGGCTGTTCTATTTAAAAGTGCAATACTTACCTCTTCATTAGCCATCAGCTTATTTTACTAAGGGAGTATTAAAAGGTGATGTTTAATGGCAATACATCAGAAGTGCTCTCAGCATGGCAGAATGAAGCTACTCACCAGCATTCAGGTGACAATCTTTAATCTGGAATTGAAGCTCATTTTCATTTGGAATATCCTTCCATGTTGCAAGGAAGACCTGACGCTCTAGAAACAAAAAAACCCCATCAGCACTGTGGGATCCTCACAGGACCCCAACATTAATTAACATACCACAGAATGTTTCAAGGTAGACACACAAAAGGGCTTTTGGTAACTTTTTTGCCCTGCTGGGGAAAGATTCAGGATTTATTCTTATAACCATCTCAGTCTCTTTGTAAAAGCAGCAAAGCTTTGATGGATTTTGGCCTTCCCCAAAAGAGAGATAGTCTTTGCCATATGAGCTGTTTACAAGCCAAGAACATGCAGGACTTGACAAGAAGGAAGGAGATCCACACATTTAGGATTGTGATAGTGAAAGCTGCTTTTCTAGCAACTTCCAGCCAGTTCAAACAAAAATTTAATAAAGGTAACTAGGAATACCCAAATTCCAATGAAAATGGCATGGGGGCAAACCCTAGACCCATTCAAGTGAATCAAACCATCCAAAAAGCCCAAAATGACAACAATCCAAACCCAAAAAAATACAAAAAAAATCAGCTTCAAAGAAAACACATCCACCCCTTGTCTGGCAGGGAATGAGAAGAGGGGAACTTGGGTTCTGGTAAATATTGGAGCTGGAGGGCAACAGGGCCAGGCCACCACAGCAGACCTGTTGAGATGCAATAGTTTGAAGGTGGAGGCACAGGTGGAACCCAGCCAGGAGACACCTGCACCCAGCTGGGCACTGGGAGCACAGCCTGGCTGAAGGAGGCTCCCCACACACCTCAAAGCACTCACCCATTTTGCCATCCTCTACGAAAAGCACGTTGAGAGGGATTAGGCAGCTGAAGTAAAATACATCAATGTTGTTTTTCACAGCCACCTGTTAGAGAAAAAAAAAACAATCAGGGAGGTTAAAGAGTTTCTCTCAGCTGGAAATCCAAAGGGATCAACACAAGATTCCCCACAGTCTTGTCACCCTGGAGTGCACTCTCTGAGCAGAGGCCAGCTCTGAATGGGATGGTACTGAGCTCCTGGGCAGTTGCAGACAAGGACCAGTCCCCTGCTCCATTTTCACTGCAAGCTGCCCAATCTTCTCCTGTGAACCTTTCATTGTGCTGCTTCAGAGCCAATTCCACCCAGGGGCTCACAGCAGCACCCTGGCTCTCTCCTCCTCTTATCCAGCCTTTCCCTCTCCTCATTTCTTACAGGTACATCCCAACATAATCTTGGTTGCACACACCTATCACGTCTGTTATATTGCACATCAGCTTCTTCATCACCCCTCCTTGCCATTCACTCTTGTAATTCCCTGGCTCCAAACCCCTGGGTATTTTTCATTTTCACCTTCATTTCCTTATTTTTCACCTCCTTGATTAGTCCTGTCTCAGTCCAGACACTTTCTAGAAAGTCTCAAGTGGGTCCATTGCCTGCATCTTCCTTGCAGCATCTCCCAAACCTCCTGTCTTTTCCTTAGTAAAAGCTAAATAGGGAATATGTGCTGGGTGTTGATTGCTGGAAGAAGAAAGCCCTGCTACAGCGCAATCAGGTAACAAAAGATCACTTGACAAAAGACTTAATTTCTCAGTGTCATCAAACTCCACCAGCCAGGGAGTTTGCCTTTATCTCACACACTTGCCATGTTCCCCAGCAATCTCTGCTAACAGTTTTCCCCAGGTTGAGAGCTGCTGGGACAAGCAGGAGCAGGGAGGTCTGAGAGGTGCCCTGTCACAACACAGCCCAGGAAAAGGCAGCTCTGGGCTTTATTTCCATGCCTCACATGCTCTCCCCATGTCAGCCCACACAGCGAGAGCCTGTCATGGGAGCACAGCTCCGCAGACACCTGCCACTGGTGCAAGGAAGGAATCTTAAGCCTTACTTAATAGAGCCAGAATTGAGGTTGTGTGTGGGATTTTGGGAGCCATTTGAGCTCCTACTTCATTTGAAAAACCCCAGAGGGAGTTCTCCAATTTGTCACCCTGAAACACAAAGCAGACCATGCTAAATGCTGAGCCAAAGGAATAAATTTGCTGCTACAAAGACTTATGACAAGACAAACTTCATTTACATTAATAATTACATATATTGATGTCCTACTGGGAAAATCTATTGTCCCATAGGGGCAAGTTTAGAAGGACACCCAAAAATGTTGGTAAAAACCAGCTGTGGATAGATGAGGAAGGGGAATAAAGCAGGCAGCTGATCAGACATGCATGCAAGCTAGAGACAAGTGGAAGGAGATCAAGCTCCCAAACAAACTCTTCTGGCAATTGGGAGGTCTCAGAAGTGCAAACAACTGCAGAAAGGTAAACGTGACAATCTCTGGTCTTCCTACTTTTCAGCCATCACTAAAGGTAGCAGCTTATATTTAATTCCCACAGTGCAAACCAGCTTAAGAAGGGATTAACCTAAAGCCCACTAAAATCACGTAAATGATGGTGCAACTGAGGAAAAAATTGGGATTGGGTTCTCTGTAACAGGGAGCTGTTACATGCTCTGACTGCTGGCGTCACGCTCACGAGTTGGAGTGTTCAGTGTTTGAACCAGAGGCACCAGAGGGGTAAAAGCAGATTGGTGGGAGGACTTAAGTGATTCACCACTGCAAAATATGATGGAACACATTGGGTGAGGAGCCAAAAATGCAACTTGGGAGTCTGGGAGGGGAGAGCTGGGGGAGGGACAGCAGCGTAGCCATTCCAGATGCTGTGCTTGGATATAAGTCATGGAGATGAGCCAGAAGAGGGAAAATTTAGGCTAAATATCTGGGAAAAACGACAGTGAGAATTATTAAGCAACACTAAATTCCTCTGAGGAAGAAAGAAGCTCCAGTGCTTGGACTATTTAAAATCAGAGTTGACAATGCTCTCGATAAGAGGAACTGCAGGAAAACAACAAAGCATAGCAGGGACTACACTGCACGACCCAAGATCTTTTCCAAGTCTGATTTAATGATTAATTGCCTAGCCTTAGAACAACAGAGATTACTTAGCTTTTGTAGCTAATTGTTGTTGCCATACAACAGCAGTTTCTTACAAGAGGGGCTGGAAAGCAGCTCCTTCTCTCCAGTCACGGTTCTGGAGGCACACTCCAAATTAATATGCGAGCCCTGTCCCTGCAGTTATAAGGATGCTATAAAAAGGTATCTGCTGACCTGCTTCTCAACTCTGCAGAAACACACTGAGTAAGCTGCTTTGGCTATCTCTGGAGAGCTACCCAATTAAGATCCTCTGAAGTGCGATTTCTTCCCAGTAAAGAAAAATCAAGCCACATGCCAGCCTTCCTCCCAAACTGCATCACTGGGTTCAGGAATGACATCACGTGTCACCTTGCAAGCAGCTGTAATCAGGCAGGACTCAGCTGTCACAAATAACTTCTGCACACAGGATGGGAAAAACTCTGCTTAACTTACAGCACTGGGACATGGGACATGACTGGGGAGCTCCTCAAAATGAGCTTGTGTCATCCAACTTCCCCCAAACTGTGCTCCTCAAGATCTGGTCCATAAAAAGGCACCTGGATGGGGAACTCACACCAAGAAGAAGCCCCCTGAGCTGGTAACACCTTCCCAAGGTCAGGAACATCCAGTGCCATCTGACAGGCTACAAAAGCAGCCACAGGCAGAGAGCAGATCCACAGCAGTGTCTGCAAGAAGCTGAGCAGATAATAACAGAGACTTTCCAAAAAATCCAGTGGGAACATTGTCCTGAGACAGGCATTTGACGTGATAGCAGGAGCTGAGAAGTCTCTCCACGTTTGACATGCTTGAAAGGAACCTCTGCTTGCATTCAACAAATCCTCCAGTCCAGACTACCTTTGCTCATGGCTCTGCTTTAACCTGCTGACCTGGACATGAACTATTAAATCTCTAGCTAGACCTTTAGCTTCAGACATTTCAGAGTTGAAACAGAAGCATTTTTAATAAAAATGGCTTTCCATCTGTGATCTTTTAGAGAGGGGGGAAAAAAATTAGTACCTTGTGAATTTAGTGAAGCAATCTACAAAGCTCTGAGGGATAGAAGTCAAAAGGTGTCAGATTTTTTCTCGACTGTAGAGAATGTGTGAGCCCACTAAAAATTGGCTCAGAGTTTCAAATCATTTATGTCTTGTTCATGATCTGACTAGAGGAAGCAGCACCTCTAGAAACAACCCCTGGAATATATTTGCTCACCTTAGAGCACAAGCACCCTTCACAGAGCTTTCTTGCAGTCCAGCCCTCTGGCAGCCCAAATATGATATTTTGGGGAAGAAGTACCTCATAGGAACAATGTCAAGTTATCTTCTTCAATAGTGTAGGTTTCTGATGCTTTAAATCTCAGACTTGAGCAACAGAACTGACTTTCAAAGTCAAGTCTGAAAGCAACACAGATGCTTTCCATCAGCAGCAAGTACACAACATACCCACTTGGAATCCCATTAGCACCTACACTAAATTAAGGATGTACTTAAGTTGGGTTTTGCTTTAGAGCCTGGTAACAGCCGAACTGCTAAGGCAAGAACAACTCTCCTCTGCAGAGCCTTTTTTACCTCACAAGGTCATGGCTTGCTCTGTGACAGTCTGCTGCTCTGCCCCCAGGGAATGCTGCTCCTCCACTTCATTTTGTGTGCCAGGTAGGGTTCTCAGGATCCCAGGGGTGCTTGCAGCCTCTGCCAGCCGTGTGCTCTTCCCACAGGGATGAGCCTGGAGCTGGGGCAGAGCTGTGCAGGCACAGCGAGCCTGGGTTACATCAGTGGTCGGGGAACAGAGAGTTACTGGGAAGGCTGTGCTCTCGTGTGCCTCGCTGCACTTCAGGTTCAAAATGTACAATTTATAAATGTGCTGCACCATGTGGCAGACGGGCTCTTAACCCCCAAACCAGCAGCTTTCCACAGCTGAGTGAGGAACTGGTCACAGATGCCAAGCTGTGATCCAAGTCCTAATTCAGAGCGTTCCCAGGAGGGTTCTTTGCTGAAATAAGACTCTCACAAGCAGAGACTGTTAAAGAATAACCCAAGCAACATCTTCCCCATCTAGCTACCCACAGGTGTTCTGTGGTGGCTGGTCAGGGATTCTGACACCACTCACACACGGGCAGCTATTGTGCCATTTATCAAGCAGGCTCTGGAGGGTGAACATCTGCTGGCTGCAATTGCTGCTCACAACGATTCCCACAGAGAGCTGGATGTGTGAAATCTGTCTCCAAGTTCCGTGTTTGTGACCTGCGATGCATTAACAGCTCTGATGAACGAGAGCTCCAGCGGTTCTGCACTGCGAGACGCTGGAGCGTGGAGGAGCACAGGTGATGAGTTACAGCACAGCTGAGACTGGAAGGATAAGCATCATCTACTGCATTAGCAACACTGATATTTCCTCAGTGAAGAAGCTGAACCTTCCCTCCTCTGTCTCTACAAAGACGTTTTGCCAAACTCATTTCAAGAAACAAAAGCGTGCTGCCCCTCACGCTGCCCAGCAGCACGTCTGTGTTTCCAAGTGCCCCTTCTCAGGGAGAAATGCAGCTGGCAGATCCTTCCCTTTCCATACTCAGATGATTTTACTGAATTAAATAAAAAAAACAGTTGGAAAAATCCAAGCTTTTTTCAGCTGCATGCTCTGTAGCTGCAGCAAACAGGGCTGGCAGCTGACAGCAGGATGTGACACACTGATGGTGCATTCTGAACGTGGATCCCCAGAGAGTGGCTCCAGCCTCAGGAAGACTTGCTGCTGCTCCACGAGTGCCTACAGCTCGTTTTCGACTGCACTGTCTCCTGCTATAAGGGGCTGTAATCTCACAGAAGAGATTATCATATTTGTGCCATGACAGGCCAGGCTGAGCTCCAAAACTCTGGCTGCAGGTTGGCTCCACTTCACCCATTTCCAGGATTAGGGGAGCAATTCTTGTGAGCTCCAATGGGTATTCCAATTTCACAGCATTTCATAGCTGTTAAAATGCCAATTATTAGGAACAGTGGTTCTCTTTAGTATAGAAAGACTCTCAGCCCAGGCATTTTCTAATTCCAAATTTGACTTGAAGAACTATCTGGAAAGACTTAATATTTCTCACCAGTGCAAATCCCTGTTTCAGAAGGCACCTTTCTCTTTGAGAGCTGAAGGTCTCACACACGTGGTGGCAGAGGTGCCTCACCCAGCCCACCCTTCCCACTTGGCATGGCCCTTGCAGCTCCCATGTCACCAGCAGTGTCACCACTGCTTTGACTGTGAAAAGGCAACACTGCAGGAGCCAGGGATACCTGTACAACTCCCAGAGACATCTCCGTGGCTATCAAACACCCAGGGAGGTCAACACAGCCTCTCACAGACCTTTGGGCAAGGGCTTGCTGTTATTTACGGGTGCCATGTTCTGACCACAGCAGCCACAGGCACCACCAGGCAGCCCCCAAAAGGCTGACTGGGACAGATGTCCCCCACCAGAAATTAGAAGCATACAAATAACAAAGTCAGACTTCCTTTAGCAACAGGCACACGCCAAAGGCAGCTTTTTAATCTGACAGAAGTGAAAAAGATGAACCAGAGAGCAGGGACTGGGGTTTGTTCAGCCTGATAGTGCTGTGTCCAGTCTAGCTTTACCCTTTGGACAAATCTCTGCTTGACTGGGGGTTAAAGCTGAGTCAACAAGTCATGGAAATGATCATGATTATTTTAGGATGCAAGGGAGAAGCCTGGCATTCACTATCACAAGATGCAAGGTGACTAGCAAACACAAGATTCTTCAGCTATATTTTACCTAAGTAAGCCTCTGAAAATATTTCAGTCTTCCTCATCTTCTTGCAAAAACGTCTTTTTCGTTACCTTGTCAAATATTTTAGTTTCTCTCCATGATTACAAATGTCAAGATTAAGTGAGCTGTATTGGGTGAAAGATTAGAAATGGTAATAAAAATAACCTGAACAAGACATGAATTCATTACTTCTGAAATAGTTGCCTAAGGAATGTACAACTAGTCTTTGAAGTGTATAATTAACATGACAAAAAGTTGAAAGCTATCAGTTTGGTTACTTCGGGACTTATTTTTCTTGTTACTAAAAACAAAAAACTCCCACCAGAATAGGAGATGAACATAAAGTCCTCAGGTTCAAACCAGCCCTGCCTCTGCCTCAATGTTCCCTAGCTGAGGAAAAAAAACACATTAAGTAAATTCAACCTGGAGAGTGTTTTGGTTCTTCAATGAACACAGGAACATTTGTATTCTCTACTCCTATATTATGCTATAAATTGTTTCCTAAGTAGGTCACCAAGGCAATTTCTCAACGTTTCAAGACAAATCCTTTCTACATGAACCCACAAAACAAAACCAGAGCCTTGGCTGTCAGGGCATTGATAGATCTCCATCAAGCCCACTGCTGTCAAAAAAGTAAGGGGAGTGCTCTTTTTAACTTGGCATCTGCTATCGTGATTCAACTCTTTGCAGAGAAATATACTATTACTCCATATGGCAGCTTCCCCAATTGTAAAAGGGCAGCCAACTTCTATGGCAATGAGAGCGTTAGCAAATTAACAACTGAGTCTGGCACTAATGAATGCTCCACTGTCTCAATAGAAGGTAGCTGGAGGTTTCCTCCCATGTTTTCTCTTAGCTTTGTTCTAGCAGGAGATGCTACAAGAAACAAACTGTGTTCCAAGCCCTTCAGAGATTTAATAACCCAAATACTTCACTTCCCTCCTGATCAAAGGAAGCAGCGACTTGAGAGTGCCTTGTTGAGAGTCCCCAGTGCTGTGGAGGCTGACTGGGACTGGCACCTCCACATTCCCCTCAGAGCAGGAGCCAGATTTTACCACAGCTGACCCAAATGCCACCTGCGTGACCTGATTGCAGAGGGACCCCAGCTCTTCCAGAGGCTGGAAGGGCCAGTTGTGGAAGACAAGCCATGGAATTCATTGACTGTTTGTGCTCTGCTCCTGCGTCGCATGACTGCGCTCGGAGCCCGAGTGTGGGACTGCTCCTTTGAGTGCCAGAGGAACTATTTCAAGCTGTTAGCCCAAAGACTCATCAATAAGTCATAAGGCCCCAGAATGGAAGTCAAAAGAAGGGGAAAAACAGTTGCTTGGGCAAAATAAATAGGAGCTTCCATTGCATTCCCTTAAACTAAAAAGAGAATGAGCTGCTTCAAAATATTCCCCTCTATGGGCTGCTCTGATGGAGGAACCCAACCCAGTTCCACCTCCTGGAGAGCTGAGGTGAGAGACACAGCTGCAGTGCAAGTTAACAGCATTTTGGGATACTGGGAAAACCATCCTGGAGGACCCAGAGCAGAAGCAGGAGTCGCTGACCTCCACTCCAGAGTGGCTGCACATGGCAGCAGTGGGGAAGAGCCTCCTTCCAGGGAGAACTGTCTGCCTGATGATTTCCAGACCACTGGAGACAGTCTCTGGTGCAAAGCAGAGGGGAATATCTCCCTGGATCTGTCCTGTCTTTATCAGATTGACAGCCCAATCTGATAAAGAGGCTCCTCCAGGGAGTGCTGTCCCTGCCATGCACCAACACCCTCATTAATGAAACATTAGCTGCTCACGTCATTTCTCCTCTGCCTTTCCTGGAACACACAGTTTGCCTTGGATTAAGCTATCTGAGACAGGGATGTGCCTTTGTGAAGCACCCTGGAATTTAAGAGCACTAGAGTAATATTAATCACTCAGCAGTTGCCATCTTTCCTGCAATTCCTTTAATTGCCTCAATTCTTACTGACAGCTCTCTCTGCCTGCTCCGCCACGGGCACTTTCTCTGTTCAGACCTGCTCCAGTTCTTAAGACCAGCCAAACCTCATGCCCAGCTGACAGAACAGTATGCCATTAATCACACAGATGCAAGCAGCTGAGGTGTTTGAAAAGTCACAAAATTCATGAAGTTTCCACTTCAGTTTTTCTGGAGAAGCTTGGAAAAAGGACTAAGCTGTGGCCAGACTCAAGGCCCAAATCCATGAGGTCTGACTGTTTACACGTGGTTTTGTGTGATTAGAATCTTACCACATTGTGCAGGGCCAAACAGACTGGGCTGAGAACCTGCTGAGCTCCTGCCTGCATAGAACATGACAATCCTTACCTGGAGGTTGTTCAGAGGCTCCATTTTCATGACTGGTCCCAGAGTGTTAAGGGGCAGGGAGACGTCAATACTTTGGTTTGGCATCAGAGGTGTGTGAATGGCCAGGGGGGTGCTTGGGATGACCCCAAAGCTGAGCAAGAGAAAAACAGAAGTGATGAGAGCAGCCCTGCATTGTCCAAAATATGATGTTCCTTTTGTCAAGCACCACCTGCTTCATCTTCCCACTACTCCTGAGCTGCCCCTGCAGCTGTTTCAGGGAGGGAACACAGTTCAAATGGGCAGACAAAGTAGGACAAGGCATGGGAAACTCACTCAGGGGGATCTTGCTGACAAATTCACCATCCTGCCCCAGGGACCAGCTCCTGGGAACTCTCCCATTACCCACATGGCACTGGTCTGTGTGCTGAGCACCAGCCCGCCCAGCAAGGAATGACCTGGACTCAGAGCCTTTGGACTCAGCAAGGAATGAACTGGACTCAGTTGTTTCCCTGTTCCCGTGCTCCAGAACACTGCAGGTAGGGTGCAGCACACACTGTATGGCTGCTGCACCCCTGGGAGCTGTGGCAGAGGGACCTGGAGCCAGCACACAACAAACAGCCAGCCAAGGAGGAACATGTGGCTTGGAACAGCACTGCAGAACAAATGAATCAACACATCCAGCTGCCTGGTCCTGAATGACAGCACCTGGCACAGCTGCCTGGTTGGAGGCTCCTTCACTGGGGACGTGTCCCAGCAATGTTTACTTGCCTGTTCAGCCCAAGGAACATTTAATTCCACAGGCACTTCTTCTTAGCACGGAGAAGAGGGAAAGCATCTCACATTTAACACAGCACTCCTGTACTACGGACCAGCTGCTTTCCAAAAGTAGATGGAAACCCAGATGTTTTGGTGTCCACTCATAAATGCGTTTCTCTTTAGCAGAATTCACATTAGCTCAGAGGTCTCAGGGCATTTGCAGGATGGATAGGTGTGTATTTTTATTTCATTCACTAAAAGCCTGATGCTGTCTCTGCACAGTCAGCCACATTTATCAGGTTTGTCACTCGTTCAGAAACCAATAAATACCCTGTTCTTGGTTCTCCTTAGTTTCCAGCTCTAAGGAGCTGAAATAAAAATATTCCTAGCAAGGGCTTACGCTACATGATTTGCCTTCTGCAGCCATTTCACCTTGGAGGACACAAACCTTCATGTTTTCCCTAGGACTCAGAGGGGAACCAAACTTGCAGTTTGTTACTAAGGGGCTGTGATATTACAGCACATCACAGCTTTAGCTTTCTTTTTTATTTTTTTAATGCTTTATCCCAAGACTGCAGTGAATACCATTAGCAGCAGCAGCAGGAAAGGAGGGAGAAGCAATATAAACTTCCCAATCACAAACCTTAATATTTACACTTAAAGAATCAGCCCTCTGCAGCTCTTTCTAATGCACCAGGCACAGTGGAAAGCATTGACAGGAGAACACCATTTGTAAAAGAGTAAACAGTAGTAGGTTGTATATGGAGCTTGTGCTGCAAGATTAAAAACTGCTGGTTTACTGTACAGTAATTAAACTTTCTACATCCTCAAAGTACCACGTAAGTGTGGCTAAAACATAGCTTGACGTATGGGGGGAAAAAATTACAAACAAAATGCCTTTTCTTCCAGGCTAATTTGCATGAAACATTTGCATATAGCAGCTTAGCAAAACTCTCCAGAAAATATGGCAGTACAGGGAGAGAACATTTACTAAGACTTATTTAGCATAATGACTTTTCTAAGTAAATCTTATTCGTCCCAAGAAATCCTGAATTTGCGAGGCTAACAGTGAGATTAAAGAGATGGTTTCAGTGGATCTTCAGCAGAGAGAACCCTTTTCCAGTGAAGTGATATTAAGGAATGTCAGTCACAAGACACCCTTTGCAGTCTTGATAAGAAGTAGCCTGGTCTTTGCTGAAGATAACACAGCAAGCCACAGGATAAGCTCTCTGGAATGGGTATTGGTGGAAAGACACCGTGGCTGTGCTGCCAACGCCATGTCCTTTGGCTGAGATGGGTTTCCAAGAACAATCTGAATTGTATCATCCAAGCTCTAAACTTTCAAGTGGCTGCTGCTTCAAACAGAATTGCTCTGCTGCCTGTTACAGGGAGAACATGTGCCACAGGTTCCTGGCTTGCAGCTCCTTCAGGGACAAACAGCTTTATTAAGGACTCCTGTGCTTCCAGACAGTCTGAGGGGCAGCACAGCAATTAAGTCAGGAGGCAGAGACATCACGGGTTGATAATTGTGCAGCTCAGATCCTGCCTCTTTTTGTGCTGTTGTTTTGCCCAGGGCACTTAGTGGCTATAAACCCACCAACCTGCCTAACAACTCATGAGGCTGCTGAAAAACTCCACTGAGGTGAAATGGGGCAGATGCTGTTTCAGAGCTGGGAAAAGGATGGCACTGTCTGCTACCTGCTTCCTTTCAGATTTATCAGTCTGTGTTTTCAGCCCTTTTACACAATTTTGGTGTGATGGAGAGGTCAGGCTGTATCATCCAAACTATTTCCATGACTGCATTATATACCTAAGCACAAGCCCTCCTTAAATTTAGCAGTGTAGGAACAAACTCCTTTCCCAGGAGTGTTCAATCTGTTAAACACGATGCATTGCTAATTATTTCTTACCTGTTCTTATTGAACTGAATGGCAAAGTCAGTCATGTGCTGCAAAGCCTTATTGGTGAAGTTCATCTCCATGTAGATGTGTCCCTGTCTGTGGCTGAATGTGCCTGAGATCTCCAATCCTTTAGCCTTCACAGCAGGCAGCCAAACCTTGAACACAAGAGATGTCATTCAGCGTGAGCAGCCTGGCCTGAAGATAACAAACAAGCAGAGTTTTCCAATAAACAGCAGTCCTGAGCTCAGAAATCCACCTACACTGGCACACTGAGCCCACAAAGGCTAAAAAAACACTACAGGGAAGATGGGACACGGGGTGTTGAAAGGATGGAGCTCACCACTGAGGAATAAGCTTGCTGCTCCTAATCCATATCTGTTCACAGCACTCACGGAAGAAATCAGATTACTACAGCATTAGTGTGCACAACAGCAAGGACAGCTTGTGACCATCACACCAACGTGAGACTCACCCAGTCTGCTGCTGGACTTCTCCGAGGGCTGGTTGGGCTATTAGAGGCAGGACAATACTGAAGTTTGAACCAAATAAAATCACAGGGCTGATACTATTATCTGTTGGGTTCTGGATTCCCAAATCACCTCTTGAGCAAAAACCCAGACCCAGATCTGAGTGGTGTAAAACGAGGCAGTACTTAGCTCAAAATTACTGTGGGATTTTTAATATAAGGAGCAATAATTGCAAGGACCACAAACTTTGAGTATGGTCTACAGTACCTTGAGATCCTTGATTGCAGAGGATGGTTTAAAGTTATCCATCCATGGAGTGCTAATTTTTGTTTATTCCCTTTCAGGAGCCTGAGCTCCCTGTGGCTGCTCCACAGCCAGTTTCCAGAGCCATGTTCTGTGTCTCATGTTCCCTCCCAACTCCATGCTTCAGCTAAAGCCTCTGTTGCTGACAGAACATTTCTCTGCATTCCACTGCGGCACCATCATCCCAATCACATGATTTTATCTCCACTGTCACATTGGATTCCTCCAAATAAACAAACCTGCTAGGAAAGTTGTTGCAAATTCTGCTTTGCCCTCAGTTTTCTGGGGAAGGTTGTTAAGAAGTAGGTCTGCAGGAAAGCTGCTCTGACACAACTGAAAGTCTCGGATCTTATCTAAGCCGTTCTTTAGAGAAATACCGTCACAGGTAAAATGAGGGAACTGCTAAAATGCCAGAAGTCTGTAACTAATAACTAACATGGTCTCCAACACGTAGTTCCTCTACCTGGGAAAAGCTCAGGGCACACCTAATGGGATTGAGTTGAAGTTTTAGCACCAGAAACCCACAATAAATGGGACAAGTGAGCAATGTCAGATTTGTAGCTCAAGGGAAGGCAGGAAACTGGGGACGACTGTTTTTCCTTACGTACAGACTTGGGAGCCACATATCCTCCAGGAGCCATCCCTATGCCAGATGAGAGCTCGAAGAGATCGTTGAGTCCACTGCTGACCACTGCTGGGGTGGGAGAAGGGGCAAAGGTGGCTGGCACAGAGGAGGGAATGTAGGTCTGTCCCACCTGGAGGAGTCACAAAGAACAGGCACTCATTAACATCACGTGTGAGCACTGCTTATTAAATAAACCATGAACTCGGGCAATATCCTAAATATTTTAAAGCCATTTGCAGCTTCCCCACTGATTTATCAATAGAGCTAAATTATGCATTTGAATTCCAAAGCTCTTGGCAGCTAATCCCTACACTCGGCTGTCACCTCAACCAAGCTTCCACTTCATTTTTTATAGTTCCAGTTATCCATTCCCACTGTAGAGGAATCTTCCTTCTCCATATCTCCTTCTTGTACGACAACATGCTTTGTGGATCTACCCTACATAAAACCTAAGGAAAAGAGCAAATGCTTCAAACCTTCCCCCAACTACGTCAGCCTTCAGGAATCTGCAAGATTTTGCATATCCAGAGATAGCAAGGGAGTCATGACCGTGTTGTGTACTCCCACCCAAAGCCAGAGCTCTGCATTCTCAGCACTCAGGCCCAAAAGGTTCATTACATGAAGCAGAGTCTGCCAAAGGACAATCGACCTGCAAGAAGGGCAATCATTAGGGTTCCCTCCCAGGACTTAAATGAGGGCACCAAAGATGGAATATTAACCTTTAGGTGCCCAGCTTCAGATGGGACAGTCAAGTTACACTCCAAATTCTCCTCCTAGCAGGATGAATGCTGTGCTTGAGAACAGGATTCCCCAGCCAGCAGCCCAGAAACAGGCAGAGTGACCAGGATAGAACTGCCTGGTGGGTTTTTGCTGGCCCAGGAGGGCAGGCACCTGGCTTTGTAGGTATGATCACCACAGGGAACCATTCTCCCATGTCCTGCTGTGGGCTGCCTAGGTGTACAGGTGTTCTATGCCACCAGCTCTCCTCTGCCCTCGTGCTGAAGGAAGGAAGGAAGGAATGCCAGATGTGCAGGGAAAGGAGGAGAGGGAATGACTGCAGCTATAACAAGGGTCTCTGAAAAGCCCTCCCTCCAGAACTGAGTATGCTTTCCTCACTGAATTACTGGATACAGAGTCCTGGGAAGAGGGACTGGAGCCTTCTAGGGGACACTATTTCTGGCTGTGGGTCAGAAGCACGCTCCCTCCTGCCCACTGCATCTCCAAGCCATGTTTCCTTCTCTTTCCAAGCTTTTCTGGAAGAAGCTGCTATGAGTCTGAAGCCAAGGCTGCTTTGAAAACAGGCTGCAACTCTCCCATGTCATGGCAAGCTCTTCGGGCAGGAGGACACTCCCAGAGCACAGGCACAGAGGAGGTGGCCGGTGGCAGGACTGAGCACATGTAGTAGGAAAGCTCAGAGCACCTGACCCTGATGTCCAGGCAAAATTCCCAGGTGGAGTTTGGGAGGAGAAAGCACTGAGTTTAGGTAAGTCTGTGGTGACACTGTGTTAGGGTTACAGACCAGGCTTTGTGAGTAGGGATAAGCATCCTTGGCCTTTCAACTGCTAAAGCAGTTGCACAAGGATGAGGCACTGCCAGGGTTAACACTGGTGCTCCAAAATAAAAGCTCTGAGGAAGAAGAGCTAAGCAGAGAGAGTGAACAGCTCTGGCCCTGGCTGCTCTTAGGAAAGCCCAGGTGGCAGCTGGACTCAAATCAACATAGGTGGGAACCCGTGTGTTTCAGTCGTATTTATCCATTTTCAAACATCTTTGGGGCTTTAAAAAGCACCTTCCAGCACATAACAAGTGAGGTTACACTGAAAAACCCTGAGCTTTGAGCAGCTTTGGAAATTGGAGAAAAAAATGGAATGGCACTTACTGCCGGGCTTCCTCCAATGCCCCCGCCAAGGTCACTGCCAAGCTGAAAGAGAGAAGGAGAGAGAGGAGAGGAAGACCGAGATCATTTCAGCCAAGTGTCAGAGCACGGATGCTCCCGTGTACAGGACAGACAGAAATGCAGTGCTGGGAAAGCACAGGGAACAGAGGGGCTGCTTGCTGCTGTGCGAGCAGAGCTACTTGGAGAACTACCCCACACCTTCACTGTGGACAGGAGCGTTTTGCAGGTTAATAAGAACAAAAATCCATCCCTTCTTGCACTTGTTGTCTGCACCAAAACCTCCCTTCTTCACGTTTCATGCACTGGTGCTCTCCCCTCAGCCCTGCTGTTGCTAGCAAGGCCCCAAAGCAGCTCCCCAAAACCCAGTGGGGTTAACTGTGAAATGGCATAAAAATAAAACTGACAGGAAGGCTCACTTCCTGAAAGCTTTGGTTTTCTAGGGAATAGCTACGGGCAAACACAATGCATCTTGGCTGTGCTCCTCCGACACGCGGCTCCTTTTGACAAGGAAGAAAGAGAATGGGATCTGTGCTGGCTCTGACAACAGCTCAGAGAGGGGGGCTTTGAAGATGCTCCCCTCCCTCAGACAGGGAAAAAACAGCTTCATCACCTAACGGGCACTCCAACAGCAAAGAGACCTGACAGTGCACCAGGCTATTTTAGTACCAATTTCTGCCACGCTACACAGTCACATCTGAAGTGACTGAAACAGCCCTCCATAAACACTAAATCCTCTCTGGAGCCCTTCTGCAGCCCACCTAGAAGCTCTCCCCACACAAGTTCCCTTTACAAAGCACCCAGAGCGCATTCCCAGTGACAAAGCCCATTTTTCAAACCTCCACATCACTCTATATGCTCAGGAGAATTCAGAGATCAGGACAGGTTACATGCACTGTTTGCCAGCATCCCTCCTGTGAATACTTAAAATGCACTTAACAGATGACTGATAACCAGGAGGAAACAAGCACAGATCTGCAGTGGTTATTCACTGCAGAGACATCTCCAGGCTTATCTGTGTCCCAGGCTATATTTCTGAAGACCAGGGTAATTTTTTTTGCCTGGAACAGGGTTTTTTGGGGTCACACTGAGACAAGGAACATGACCTGACAACGTGCACACAGGATGATGCAGGGGTGAGGTAAGAGCCAGCCTCATCAGGAAAAGGCTGGACTGGCAGACCAGAACATCACAGCTCACCTGGTAGATGGTTTTGCTCTTCCATTTGATTAGGGCTTGGGGAGTTAAGTTTGCTTTTAAAAAAGCATGTGACAAACTGGGTCAACAGAAGCTCCAGATATGCTGTTCAAATAAGTGCTGGTGTGTCAGAATATTGAACAAATGCACCATATAGCTGAAGCAAAAGCTTCCAGGAGTGCCTCTGCTTAGAGCCAAAAAGGCTCTGACCTTTTCCCTCTGCACAAAAAACTTGAAAATTAACTTTGCTCTGATCCCTTCCCGCCTGTTCCCTGAGAGATCTCACAGCAAATGTGTTTTATGCTGGTCAAGAGATACCATAAAGCTTCCTATCTCTCTCCATCAGAGCACGGATAAAAAGGATAAATTGCCCTGAGAAGAGCAGCAAAGGTGTAAGACAGTGACTTACCAGATGATAACTAGCCTCCATAAAACCTGTAAAATGTGACATATCCCTGTGCTTCCCTGGAACTATCTTCTATTCCCAGGCATCTCTCCTTCCCCTAGTCCTCACAGGAACAGCATTAACCACTATAAGTAGGTGTTAGAAAAGAACAAATCACACACAATTTACTTTTTGTTAAGAGGCTTTAAGAACTTTTTTCCTGTGTGGGACTCAGTTTATCTCTACTTGAGGCCATGGCAGAAGCTGAAGAGATTTTTTTCATCTTTTTCAGCAGCTACCTCTCCATACAAGCAGCCCGGGCTCTGGCTGTCCAGTTTTGCTTAGCTGACTTAAGAAATAACAGATAAAAGTGAATGATTCCAAAGTCAAAAAGAAGGATCAGTCAGAGACCAAAAGAAGCCAGCCAGAGGATGCAAATCCAATTAATATTGAGCTTATAAAATAAGGCTTATTACACTGTCAAGTCTCCTCCACAGAAACAGCCTGACAGAGAGTTTTGTTCTATTGACTGCTCTCTAAGCCAAGCCACGGTTTAGATTAATATATCAGATCATTTACATCTTGTTACTGGCTCACTGAGGAGTAATAAATGCAACTATTACACCTCATCCCTATTCATAGTCTTGCATGCAGATGAACTTCAAGCTTTATACTGACAGGCAGAGAAGTCCAGGGGAAAAGAAAGAATCCAGTTCTCTTCCAGATATTATTGTATGCACGGAGGATTTCTGGTACTGTTGTCTGCAGCAGCAGAAAGGCTGGTTTATCAAGCAGCAAGCATTTTACAAAGGGTATTATGGAAATGACTGAATAATTCTGCATAATCAAGCCAGATGTTAACTATTCTACCATTTCCTATTACACTCATCAGAAGGAGCTGCAGGGTAGGAACCCAACCTTGAAGCAGCTCATATACTGATGTTGGCTGCAAGGGACAAGGGACGTACTGGGGCTCTTTGAGCTATCCACAAGTCTTCCATTTTCCCTAAATGTCAGGCCTTGGGAGGGGGGAAAGTAGAATGTGGATTTATTGCTTTAGTTAAGACTCCAGCTCTCACAGAAAGGAGACTGCCCGGCTCAGAGAATTTGCCAGGAGCCCCTGTGTGCTTTCAGATTGGACCCAACATCTCTTTTCCATGCCAGGAAGCTCTGAGCTGCTGCAGCCCCTCTTTAGTGGCTGGAGAGCTCTGCAGAGCACAGCCTGAGCCTCTCCTGGTTCCTGTGCTCGGGCCCAAGCACTGCAGATGTGCTCCAGAGCCGCAGAGCCAGCGCCAAGGAGCTGCAGCTCCTCCAGGTCCCTACAGGCAGAGCTGCCTCTGCCCGCACTGAAGAGAGAAGCGATGGCATTTCTACTGCACCAGAAGTTACGGGGGGAAGTTAATAAAGAACTGATCAGTTCCACATCAGATCTGGACTGCACTTCCCATTGCAGCAGCACAAAGCCTCTTTTTCTGTTTTTCTTGCTTGTCACCCTCCCATGGCACCGATGCTTTCCCTACTCGGGAACTGCAGGTCTGTTTTTCCTCCTGTGAGATGCCCAAATTGTAACTTTATTCCAAACTCAGAGTGATGGAAGAGACGGTAACAGTGATGTGTGTGAGTAAGAGGGAAGGAGGAAGACAGAGGGAACAGGAACCAATTACCCACGGAGTGTCCTCTCCCATCTGGAGTGACAGGCAGAGTGCAGAAGGAAAGAAACAGATATTAGTCAGGCGTGAAGTGCTGCTGAAGCAATTCCCCAGGACCAGCAGCTCTGGTTAACCATTTCCATTTGTCTCATGGGCGGACAGACACTCCTGCCAGAAGGACAACCTGGATCTGCCTTGCAGGAGAGTCAGGAACAGCCCCAGAGAGGAGGACCAGGTTGATACAGCTGTCACCGCACTCGGGCTGTGAAGGTGGGGTGGACAAGGGCTGGCTCTTGATGGTCCAAGGGATTTCGTGGCACTGCAAACCCCTGATCCTAAAGCTGGCAGCTTTGCCTCTTCCTGAAGAGCACAAAGCCTCTGCTTCAGGATGAAGAGCTGCCAGTTCAGAAGATGAGCAGGGAGTCTTAGTTTCGGCTTCCAAAGGCATAGAAGTTCTTCAAACAGGAATTCTCTTTACTCCCTCTAAACTTACCCTGTCATAACAGCATCCAAGCAGCCACACAGGTTTAAAAAGGAGGCTGAGCTCAACCCTGTATCAATAAAATCAGTCCCAAACTGTATCAGCACCTTCACTTTGCACAAGTTGGCTTGGACGGTGCTGCAGCTGCTCTGCAGTTGGAGAGCCTTTGCCCTGCAATTCCAGCCCTGTGGAAGCAGCTATGCTGACTTATGAAGTGTAGCAGTGCTGGAGTTACTGCATTAGCAGGGTTTATTTGCATCTTAACAGCAGCTTGTAATGAAGTGACTCTGCTGAAGTGTTCATGTGATCCTGAGGGGCTACAATCACTTCTGCAAAATGACGTGAGGCTTTTGGAGCACCAAAAAATAACAGGGAAGGTGGAGCCAGGGACAGAAGCTTCAACAACCATTGCTCAGCAACTGCCTTGCCTTGTGCCCACAGCATAATCAGAGCTTCCAGAGCAGCTGTGCATTTTGTGGATCACAACTCATGGGTTAATAGGGGACAACTGCCTTCTCGCTCTCACACCTCAAAGCAGGAGTCAAGCACCACAGCTCAAGATGCTGCCTGCTCTCAGTAACACAGCAGCAAGGAACACGAGGCATTTACCCAGCAGCAATGGGGTGAGATGCTGAGAGCAGGGCTGCTGGCAGGCCCCTTGATGCAGGTTCATCCTGTGAGAGAACCCCGAGCTGCAGCACAGACCACGCACGGGCTGCAGGGATCTCACTGCAGACACCACTGTGGCATTTCAGTGCCTTGCTTGCTGCCTATTTTGTGTCTGTCTGCACACCAAGCCAGGATTGCAGAGCACAGGGGCTGCTCTCCAAACTAGGGACAGCTGTGTCAAAGCTGCTGCAGGACAAGTCACGCTGCCAATACCACGGTCACCGGTTTCACTGCACTTGCTGCTAACGCTTTGCCCTGCTGAGCGATTTCCATCAGCAAGCAAAACCTGAGTCCTAACCATTTTCATCCTCCAAATTATAAAAAGCAAGCAGGTCATGAAGCTCTAGCAGTCCTACGACTGTTACAACAGCTTTGAATCGGATGTGAGCGACCCACCCACCAAAATAGCTCCTTTTCCACACCAGCCCTGCAACCACGCCAGCAACGGATTTGTGTCCTTTGTCAGAAATCTGCACAGATTCCTTCGTGGCTCATCAAACCTCCACAGCCAGATAAAAGGAGTCACACACAGCTTCTTGTCAAAGGCTGGAGGAGCACTCTGGGAAAGCATCACATCCACTGCACAAATGGATGTTGGGGCTGACCTGGCACAGCCATTCTCATACTGCAGTTCCAGGAAAAGGAAAATCAAGTAACTTTCCTAAGATTATACACAGCAAATCAGAGCCAGAAGAGGAAAGTGGCACCCCAGGTGCACATGGGATGGTCCCTTTGGGATTGTGATTGCCCAAACCCCAATTAGTGAGTCCCTAATCAACCCAAACACTCAAGGGTGTTGTCCATCGAGGCCAGACTTTGAATTCTCTGCTTGAAAGCAGACAGGGAGGGAGAGGCACCAGCAGCCCCTGCCCACAGCCTTGTGGACGAGGCAGGCACTTCAGACTGCTGGAACAGAGGTTTCTTCCCAGGCTGCTGAGCCTGGAGCTCAGGGTGAGCTGGAGCTCAGCTCGCACCCTCCATCCCACTGCAGTGATGGGACACAGCCCTGAATTGTGTGGAACAGACCCTTGGGGTTTTGGGGTCAGACCCCCCCCCAAAATCCAGCCAGATGACACAGAGGGGCACAGCCCCACCCGGAACAGCCCAAACCAGTTCAGGCATTACAGAAAACTGGGTATTCAGTGTTTATCCAACAGCTTTTCAGTTCAGGACATAAATCAACCTGACCAGCTGCCAGTCTCGAATCAATAATATTCTTGTAGATGAGTGGCTAGAGTATTAAATAAAATCCTTACATAACAGACAATCCAAGCCTGTCCATTCCTGCAGATTTACTGCTCTGCCCCTGGGTTTCAAGCCAGCCTTCCTGGCTCCTGGCCATAGTGCCCTGCTCCCACACAATGCAGGAGCTCCCAGGATCCCACAGAGCTCTCATGATCCGTGGATTTGCAGAACAAATGAACACACAAAAAGGTTTAAAGGCAAAAATTGTCATGTCAGCACAGACAGACATCCTGCAAAGCACTGCACCACTGCACAGGTGTTGGGAGAGTGACTGTAACCGGCATGAAATTCAGCCATTGGAGGGAAAGAAAGCATCCAACTCCAGCTCTTGAGATGCACAGCTCTGCACCCAGCAATCTGCTCTCCCACAGGTTCTGTTTCTCCCCCATTAGTGACTGTTATGGCCACTTTACACTGTGGAGATGGAGATCCCAAATAATTTTGTCAAGTGGGCTTAGTCACCATTTTATAGAAAAAGAAAACTGAGCAGAGAAGAACAAGATTTTCTCATGGTGAAAAACAGGGGCACAACCTGTTCCCTAGAAAATAGCTCTCCAAAAGTCCTACAGCAAGTCTGCTCTCCTTATAAGCAATGCTCTTGTACCAAAGGTCCTTCTCCTCTTTTTAATTGTTAACACACGCTCAGCATCTGTGCATGCATGTTACATTTAATACCAATTACACAGATCACTGTGGAGATAAAATAAAATTTACTCACTAAGGAAATTAACCTCACAAGCAGCTGGAGTCTCACTAGTCATGAGCATAAATATCTGGCAATGCTGAGGACAATTGACATGAACAATTGAAATGAACAGTTTTACACTGTTCAGTCTCCATCTAAATGCCTGGAAGAAAAAGAATGCCCTACAGTTTAAGAAATGGAAACAGAGAATGGCATTTTCTGTGGAAGTTAATGCTGCTGTTGGTCTTTCTGGGTTAGTCCCATTGGGACTTTCACTGCTTGAACATGCCTCTGATGAGACACCCCCTCCAAAGACAAGAGGGCAGAAGAGGGGATCAAGAGATGACACTGAGTGGGTGTGACAAACTGGCTGAGATCCTGGCAGCAGCCTCTTGCAGACCTCCAGCTGCCTTTGAGGCACTCACAGGACCGAGGCAATGTCACCGTCACAGAGTGTGCAGCCTCAGTCTGCCCAACAAAGCAGGGGAAGAAATGATTTTAAAAAACCTTAAGGACTAACAGAAAGGAAAATTTCAAAGCAGAACAATTCAGGCATTGCTGGCCCCCAGGTGTTTTTGATCCCTGGCTAAGGGTGAAGAGCTCAGCCCTTCTTCAAAGGGTGCACTGGGATGTGTCTCACCTCCTTCCCACACACAAAAATCAGGCCTGTGGGATCTGCAGTTTGAGACTGATTTTGGCACGGCACAAATGTGCTTTAATGTTAGTCTGAGATCCAAATGCCAATCCTCTTGGCAAGTCCTGCAGCCCAGGACACTTCCCAGCAATTTGGGTAATACCAGGTTAGGGTTAACCCAGCTTGAGACTTGTTAAACACAAGCCCACAGCAACAAACAAACACACAGATCACATTCACTCATTAATTAAGCTTATTATCCTAGACTCATTTAGGTTGGAAAAGACCTCCACAGCACTGCCAAGGCCACCACTAAACTATGTCCCAAGTTTCACATCTACACGATTTTTAAGTGACCCCACCACTGCCCTGGTGCCCACTCCAGTGCTTGTAAACCCTTTTGGTGAAGAGAGATTTGCCAACATTCAATTTAAACCTCCCTTGGCACAAGTAGAAGCCATTCCCTCTTATTGTTGCCTGAGAAAAGAGACTGACCAAGGGAAGGAAAAGCTGGAGCTTTGATGCAACAGCCTTCCAATAGAAAGCATCCACCTTCAAAAACCACACCAGGACTCAGATTTTTATTTTTTTTTAGTGCCTCCTCATCTACTCAGCTGAGAGAGCACTGGCCATGCAGCCCCAGGCACAGCTACTCCCCATCCAGAGAGGATAATTTTGTCAGATCACACTCCATAACCCCACGGATGTACTTGAGGCTTGAGAAAAATATTAAGTAAAAGCCTACTACCATTTCAACTAACAGCTCCACTGTCAGAGCAGGTCACTAAATTAAGCCCATTAATGCCAGCTGTGAGAAAGCTCTTCTCCCAAAACCAAGTTTTAGTTCTACTGGGTCCATTTATTCGTGTGACACTAATGAGGAACAAAGGGTTACTGTGAAAGGCCTGGAAGGCAGCAGAGAGGAATTTAAGTGCAAACCATCCTGTGGCACCACAGGCAGCACCACCTTCTGCAGGGCTTTAATTGCCAGTCCCAGGATTTTAGAGGCATGACTTGCAGTGCAGGGAAAGGCTGCACAGGTCACTGCTCTGGGCTCACTGCCTGCTTTCCCAGCAAGTCCAGCTTGACCTTTTTGCTAACCCCCAGTAAGGGGTGGCCCTGTGACCCAAACACCTCAGGTTAGAGAGCATCTCTGCCCTCTGTGAGTGCCAGTGCCATTAAGGGTTAGATTGCTTCCAGCTCATTAAGCTATGAAGCAGTAGAGCTGGNATATATATTACTAAGGATTTGTTAAATTGGGGGTCATCCAGCTGCCTCCTACCTCTGTTATTCAGAGCTTGACTCAGAACTGACAGTGCACCTGAACCAGGCAGAGATAACCCAGCCCAACTCATCACAAGCCAAAACTCAAGTGAGACAAACCCACTCCAAGTCTGAAAAAGACCCAGCTGTGTCCCTGGGGCAGTCCTACTTGATTTACATGGTGCAAATACACCTTAAAGAGAAATTTCTTCCCCCTGTGGGGAAGCCAGCAGAGAGCTGGGCATCTGTGTGCTGTGTTCCCTGCCTTGGGAACAGCTCCCAGGCTGACCCTTCCTCACTGTCTGGCTGCCACCAGCCAAAAACCATAGCACTGACCTCCCCCTGCTGCTGGCTCCCTGCTAAGTGATTTTCTCACTGCAGATCATGCCCAGCTCCCTCCCCAGAGCAGAGGGGAGGTGTGACTGCTCCCACTGGAGCCTGACCCTGTTAGTGCCAGGGCAGGAGCCTTAGAGAGCATTCTGGCACAGAGGACTGCACAGAGAGCTCCCTCTTGACCTCACTGCAATTAAAATGTCACCGATATTAAACCATAGCATGCTCTGGAGAATACACAAATGGGAAGACACAGGGTTACAGCCTGAGAGCTTTAGCAATGAAATTCAGGAGGGCTGGGAATTGGGTGGAATAAATGCCTTCTTGTAAGGGAGCCTGATTCAAATAGAAAGCAGCGAAACACTTTCACATCCCTAAAGCAACTTTTTGTTTTTCTTCTACAGACAGAAAAAGCACAGAATCCGCTGACCACGGGGATTCTACAGCATGTAGCAAGATTCATTCACTGTAGAGCAGGAAAAGCCTGCTGAAAGTTGGTACAATAACTCTGGTTAAATCCTCCTGGAGTTTCAGGACTCAGCACTGGGAGCTTGGCTCACTGAGCATTAAAAGCACAAATGATCAAGGCTTTGCAGAGATAAGCACAGCTCCAATTATCTGCCATCAGCTAAAGAGGACATGCTGCTTACCAAGCTGTCCAGCCCTCCTCCCAGGAGGTCCACAGCACCCATTGGGATGGAGGATACTTGGGGCACATTCACGGGGGGCCCCAGGTCCAGGTTGAGAAGGTCCCCCAGAAGGTCACCCTGGGATGGGATGACCTGTGGCTGCTCCAGGTTTGTGGTGGTCGTGGTGCCCACGGGGCTGTCACCAGCATCAGTGCTGTGGGGGGACAACAAGAAGCAGAAAAGACAAGTATCAGTCACCTCTGGTCTCCAGTTCCAGGCTCCCAGCATGGGGAAACACAGCAAGAGGTGACTCAGCAGCAGAAGCCAGGCAAAAGGTGGTCCCAGCAGCTGCCATGGCCACTGCCCTGCACCAGGCAGGGTTATGGCACGTGGCCCTTCACCACTTTGAGCACAAATACTTTCCCTGCATTGTATGTGGTTTTCAGCCCAGCAAAGGGAATCTTGCAAGGGGTGAATCCTACCCACCCTGAGAATCAGAGACTCCCTCCAAAACAGAGAGCCCTGGGTTCGACGTTACAGAACTGAAAACGAGCATTTCCTACCTCAGAATAAACCTACAGAGGTGATTTTCAGCCTGATGGGCCTGAGAATGACATGAAAGCACAGGAAAAAATAAATAATCCAGATTTTCTCAGAGTTCTAACACTGATAAAACCCTTGAGCCCTTACTCTAACCAGGGCCAACTCCACCACTTCCCTCAGATCTAGATTAATCACCTTCTCCTGACCAGCAACAAGATCCATCAGTCTTTCCTAATTGAAAAACTCAATCTAAAATTGATTCCTCCCCTTCTATCAATAAGTTCCTCTCCTCTGAGTTAGCAGGCATGTTAATTACTAGTCTAGAAACACTCATTATACAGCCTTCAAAATTTATCATCATATGCAATCTGGTTACCTTTTATATCTTTTATATTCACTTGTCACTGAATTTGATAACAAGGAGAATGTTAAAAAATAACTGTAGCTCCTGGAGAACTGACTACAATGTATTTATTCTTTAAATCCAGAGACGCTCATATTTTAGATAATTAAAATCCATTTTACATCCTGTTTCCAGCAGCAACTGATAAAATGATTTTTAGCTCACGTTCCTGCAGGCAGCAGGTAAGTGCTCTGGGAATTAGTGTCCTGACAAGGTGTTTAACACTGGGGCTGTTCTGCAAGCACTGCAGCTTCTGAGTAGCCAAAATTCTCTTATCCTTATTCAGCTACTGAGGAAAAAGACTCAGAGAGTATAAGCTGCTCCCAATCCCAGTGCCAGGAGGAAAAGATGGAGCATAAGGAGTGCAGAATGATTTAGTTACCAGGCAGCAGCAGGAAGGCTTGAAAGCTTCTTTGCATTAAAAGCTTCAGAGCCCCAATAGCACTAATATTAGCTGTCCTTTCTGCTGCTGCCTTCAGCAGGGAGAGTGCTGAGTGTGCTGAAGTGCTCACTGAAGCATTCCTGAGGAGAGGTGGTGACTGTGATCCACCCCCAGCCTGGGAACAGGAACAGTCTCTCTGAGAGAAGCACATCACAAACCACTCGGTTCCTTCCCAGGATATAATCCCTCTAACACTCCACCCCTTCAACACTTACTCATCCTTCTCCTGATGGAGACACAGAAATCCCTCCGTGTCTTGTGTAACTGCTGCTGCCCCAAAGCCCAACAAGAAATTAGGAAAGGACAAAGCTCAGTTGGTTTGTCTGAAAAAACACAAAACTCCAGACTTCCATTTGTAAAGAATCTCTTTAAAGAGATTCCTATAAACAACTTTGCATTTTCTTTGAAATAAAATAAATTCATAAAGAATATGTGGGTTAAAAAGGGCAAAAAGACTTGATACCATCTTTCCCCCTTAGAGTCATGGGTTTGGCCATGGAAATTGGAGATTTGGCCCTGTGAATTCAGCCTCCAGCAGTTCCCAGATATTGGAGTCACAAGGGATGCACAGCCTGAACCAGAATAAAAAAATTTCTGCAGCCACCTGTGAAACAAGGAAACAGAGACTCCTGCCCAAGTCTAACCAGACTCACTTCTCCCAGGAGCCCTGTTAACATCTTCCCTAATTTCCCAGCTGAATTACGGCTGAGCAGGGGTGGTGGGAGCCCCCACATGAGGAAACACTGCCGAGCCATCAGATTTCTCCCCCAGCCTCAGGATACATCTGCAGCTCTGTGACACTCGGGCTGGCTGAAAAGACAGGAACATTTCACCATCTGTGAGCCGTTCAATGGGTCTTCCCATCAGCTGAGAGCTGCAAGAAATCTGCCCTACAGTGCTCTGAATGGGAAAGAAATGAATCAAAACACCATGCAGTGTGTTTTGCCAACCAGAACTCCTGCTGGGTTTTTACCCAGGGAAGCACCACTCAAGGCAGTGCTGTCTTGACCCTCTTAAACCGCATTCACTGTGGATATGTCCCCATTCCCATCTCCCAGTGACATCAGTCTCTACCACAAGGATCAGCCACCAGAATGGTCACTGGAGTGCAGGGATTGCACAGAAAATCACCTCACCTCACCGTTTGAATTTATCTTTCACTGGATACCCTTAACTTGATGCAGACAATAATGAGGCCTCTCGAGGTGAGCTCCCATCACAGAAGCTTGGTCTGCCATTAAACTAACCCCAATCATTTTTTAAATTTACCACTGCATTCAGTATGATCAGTGTGCAGCACACTCTGCAGAGCATCCCTCAGACCTTCCCCCAGCTTGCACTGCTCACTGAGGCCTGGAGATTTGTTTTTTTGAAGCAATGGCTCTGTCAAAGTCAGCAAATACTTAAGGTCAGCAGACTGAGCATGAGCAACGAGAGTCAAGCACATAGACACTACATGCAAAGAAGATAATTAACTGCTCCTTCAAAAAGCTGAATTCTCTGAGCTAAACCCCGTAAAATGCTATCTGCTGTAGTGACCTGGAACAACAGTGTATAGGAAAGCTGGTAACATCAAAACCCAGCTCATTTTGAGACAAATCTTTGATTAGGAGAGGTAGGAAAGCAGCCACTGCTTTTCCTGTCCAACTGGTACATTTGTGCTTGCTGATTCTGGGTCAGTGCAGCCAGACTTGATTTCATAGGCAGGGAGAAAACAACTCAGCTTCCCAAAGCCAGCCACCACAGAAATAGCTTTAGTTGCTAAGAATAGCAGAGAAGTGGTGTCAGAAAATAGAAAAGAAGCAGCATCGCACACTGATTTATCAGTGCAACAGCAAAAAATAGCACTCCAAATGTCACTTTGGGAATATTATTAAGAGGTAAGCCTGGCTACTCTGCCTCTTGCTGCAAAATATACTCATTTTTGTAATTAATACCATTAGTGCAAATGGCAAACTGTTCACCTGAATGAGGGATCACGGGAACAGGCCCAGCAGCAACACGGCCCCAGCTGGGACTGAGGGCACTGCCTGCTCTCACAGAACTAACTTGCTGCCAGAACTGTGATCCCAGGGAGGCCCTGAAGGCAATGAGCCAAAGCATTTCCCCCACCTCACAAAGGTCAGACAGACCATGTCAGTCTACCCATCTTCTTTTGAGCCCTAAGAGTGATGGGGCTTAGATGGCTTTTGCACTTCCCTTGCTTTACAGGCACCAAGTGAGAAAGGGAGTTTCACCAATCCTTCTCCATTTCATGTTCCAGCAGTGAAGGATCCCGTGCTTGCCTGTTCCAGGAAAGTGACACTGCATTCCAGGAGACAGCCTTGTAAAGCTGAGCTGCTGCTGAAGCAAAGCTCCTACAAAATCATCCTCTTAAAGATGCCTGTTCTCACTCTAGTCCTCCTTGCACAGGTCATCCAAAACTCCTGCTTTTCAACTCAAATTCACGTCAAGAGATGTCAAATTCATGTCATGTCACTTATAACCAACGTCTTCTCAAAAAACACCACAGCTTCTCTTCACACAGGAACTTTGACACTTCCTGTATCTTCTGACCCTCAAACTTGGACACTCCACACCCAGGACTACATTCTGCATGAAACACCCCCTTGAATGACCTGCAAACTACCAATAAAATCCCTTTAGGGTCCTCTAAAAGCTCTTGGTATCTTTTGGACTATTTGTTAGAAGGAAACCACTGACCCTGCCCGTGGTCCCCAGGGCTGCCTGAGCTCACCTCCCATGGTGGATTGGCAGGTGCTTGCGGTGGATGCCGTGGCTCCCCTCCACGAAAGCGTTGGGTGGTTTGTGGTACACGGAAGCCAGAGACCCAATGTGGCAGATCAGCTCATCCAGCAGGGTTGGCTCAATCAGATCAGTCTCCTCAGAAATCAGCGGCTTTTCTGAGAGCACCACTTCCTTGGCAGTCACTGGATCGGTGGAAAGAAGGCGCCAGTAGATGTAGCCACGATCCCGCAGGTCTGGGTTGTCAGAATCCTGAGACAAAGCAATGCATCACTCGCGGGTCTGAAGTGAACTAATGCCTGTAATCACTTTATTCTTCCAGCACTGATTCTGCTGGATTAAAAAACCCCAACCAGCCAGCAGCCACAGGCACCAATTTCAAAATGATGTTACAAATTGCTTGTTGAGATGAACATCTTAAAGTTAAAAATGAAAACCAAAATATTAATGCCTTCCTGCTCAGCTGGTCAGGGAGGAAAAAGCCCAGGATTTACACCCCACGACTGCCCCAAACCACAGGGCTGCCAACTGCTTTCCAAACTTTACTGCCACTAAGTGTTAGGAGAAATCCAAGAAAAGAACATGAGTGGCAATGACTGTTACACAGTTAGAGCAGACACAAAATACTTCATAATGATCCAAGATTCCTGGAAATATGACTTACCCAAGGGCACTGCTGGACAAGAAAGATGCTGCAGAGCCACATCTTAATAAGCCATATCCTTTATAGCAAAGGAGATCTTATTTATCCTGCCTTTTAGTTATCTAATGAAGTATGGAGAGATGCTAATGATAGACATTTAGGGTACTTCATCAGTTCTCCAGCTGTCAATAATACCCTTGTTTTACTGCAGATACTTTTGCCTCTGCATGAAGTGCTAATTATTCTCTTTGAGCAGCTCTGCCCAGAGCAGCAAAGCGAGTGGGGATGGTTTGCTGTTAATGTTCTAGGGAGAGGGAGGTGCTGTGGTTTTATGTTGTAGTGAACGATTCATGGAAACAAGAGCTCAGATTTTAAATCCTCACATCATCAGAATAACAGGATAAATGTTTGAGGTTTTCTCCCCCTGATAAAATTCCAGCAAAACATTGTAGACCTCACCAGCCTTCCTCTTGGCATTTTTTTTTCTCTTCTGTGCTCTCATTGCTGCTGCTGCCCTGTTAGAACCTGCATCTGCCATCTGCCTCAAGACATTCTCAAACCTCTTCTTGGAGCGAGACTGAGCTGAGCTCATTTTGTTTGTAAGGACCTCAATTAATCTCTCTGTTGTCTCACACATTATCTCTGCAGAGCTGGTTTTGTTTGATGGTAGAATTGTGGACTCTTTACACCCTTAACAATCCCTCCCAGACTCTGCACTCAGGATCAGGCGGGGTTTCTGCAAGGGCACACATGAAAAGCCATCCTCTCCTACCTGCAGATTCAAGGCTGACTGTTCTAGCAGCCAAAAAAACACACTGCAAACTGGCCAACCTCGAAAAAGAGGCTCAAATCTCTCCCAGTTTCTCTTGCAATTCTCCCCTCTGCAGTCTGCATGCACACCTGTGGAGCAACACCAACAAACCCTGGCTAGCTCAGCTGCCCCCCGTGCAACAGCAATGGGGATGCAGAGGTCTGAGACCTCATTTCCTGTGTTTCTTCCAGCCCCAGGTGCTCCACTGCTATTTTTACCAGTGCTGGCTGGATGAAGCTGGCTCCTGCTACAACCACACCTGCAGTATGCTGTGCAGACAAGCCCTGAGACACTCAAAGTGCAACAATACCTAAGCTGGGGAAAGAAACACACGTGTAATTAACTCTCCCACTCAAGTGAAAAACACCATCTCTACCTAGAAATCAGACCTTGAAGCGTAAGGTTTTTCAGTGCTTTACAGCCAGTTATCCTACATTGACTTATTATTCATATAAAATACAAAAAGCCAGACTGAATCAACATTTGTGACAAACAGAGAAAAAAAAACCCAGACGCCTGTTATATTCTGAGGGTGCCATTAAATGTTTTGTGACTCAGCACTGTGGGTTTCAGCACTAAGTACCTTTCTTCTGTTGGCTCAGGCAAATGATACAGCGTGCCCTTGGCCCACTACTCTCTAAGAGCAGCTCAGATCCTGCCTAATAGCAGGTTTTGAAGCAAGAAAAGCAGGTCATGGGTTGGTGGCTGCTGACCAATGCAACTCCCCAAAGGAATGAATAAAACTTTTAAGTGCGATAAGACCACAGCTGTGATTTCTTGCAGCAAAGAGGATCAGAAAGGCCAGCTGATGACTGACTCCAGGTTTTCTGCTCAGAAACAATCACAGCCCATTCAGCTGGCAGACTATTTTTATCACTAGGCACAGCAGGTCTGGAAAGGAGCTGCTCTTTTGGGGTATTTTACCCCAGTCATTGCAGCCAAGGAGTGTAGGAAGATCAGCTGAGCTCTTACCCACCCCTGCCACCAGGACATCTCTACTTCTGTCCTCTAGAACTACAGCAGTGTCTGACAGCTCAAGCCCAGCCTTGCCTGCAGTGATCTGAGCTCATAACTCAGCACCTCATGCATAATGAATCCGTGATCTTAACCCACTGCTACAGCCTCCAGCAAAGCTGCCACATTAGTTGACAGCATCCAAGTACAAAGGAAAAACCCCAAACTTCAGTTCTTTTTCATAGCACTGCTTAAACTTTGCTGCTCACAGAACAAAATCTTTACCAGGCTCTTTCCCTCTGTTATAGCTCCAGATGTTTAACTGCAAGCCACCTTCAAGGAGAAAGGATTTTGGTTTCTTGATAATTCTACATTGTCCCTGACTTTCCATTTAATGAGTGAATGGGGAAGGAATTCAGATAAAGCAAGAGCTAAGGAGGAGAAAGCAGATTCCAGATGGTAACAGGCACAAAGCAGCTTTTAAATAGAGTCTCTCTGGGAGAGAAGGGAACACACTTGAATCTACTGCAAAGCTGCCTGGCCTGGCAGATGGGAGACATCACACAGCAGGCCAGCACTGTGTCTGCAGGGCCACTGGATACCTGGCTTACCTGTGTGGCCAGGCTGAGGACCTGCTGGACCAGCTCCTGTGTCTCAGAAGGCTTTTTCAAGAACAGCTTCACTATCGCAGTCAGGAGGGTGAGCTGCACCTAAGAGAGAGGGGCACAGGAGAGATCAGAAACTCATCCATTCAGCAACGCCTCCACATCCTTTACTGATATAAAACATTACTGCAGCTTCCTCACAGCCTTACACTAGTCTTTGCCAGTGACAAACCCAGTGTAATGAACCCTGCAAAACACTTTGACAGACCCTGAGCAGCAGGCTGAGGTTTGTGTCATGCTGTGATGCACCCCAGCACCGTCTAACTTCTGGTCCCCAGAACAGCCATTCCCTCAAGAAATATGCAATCTCTGGAATCCCCTCCAGTTCTGTCTTGTCCTTCCAAGAAGAGGATTTTTTGAGACACGACAACAAAGTAAAATTGCAGATTGCCAAGAGTTTTATTTTTAGCCCAGTATTGAAGCTTTTATTGACAGGTATTGTCTGACCACTGCAGTAACATTTACTGTCCATCCCATAAACACAATGCACAAAACACCACAGATAAAATGCACATTGCAACTTTACCTGAGTACTTTCATCATGGAAGCCCTCCAGGAAACTCTCCAGCAGCTCATCTGCATTGTCAATTCTTTCAGCATATTCACCCACTATCCAGATCATGGCAGCTCTGGCATCTGGCTCATCCAGGGAATCCAGGTTCTCACACAGAGTGGCAATGATGCTCTCGTACCTGGTTTGTCAGAGTACAGCTGGATTACCTGGGTGAACTGGACTTGTTTTACTTCATTTCTGCCCACATTGTTCTGCAGAGAATCTTGCACTGAATTCATGTCTTGTACTTCTACACAACAAGCAGCATTTTCATTCAACTGTTCTTTTTCTCCTAAAGCTGAGCACTGAGATCTCACAGGGGCTTTGCAGTTTAATCCATCAGCAAGACCACCCAGATGTGGAGCTCAAGATAAAGCTGCCCGCCTTTCTGTTTGCTAATGGGAATACTTGATCCAACAGTTCAAACCATGAGCCTGAATCAGATTCTGCAGCCTTGCTGGAAAGCTTCAGCCTGGTAACTCTAAACTTGGTATTACACTCGCCCCAAGGCTTTACTGTGAACCAGAGAATATCCCACACTAATTTAGCTTCCCCTATTCCCAAGTGTGGGTATCCCCACAAGCAGGGAATTTCTGAGACTGACAGCAGAAATTGCCAGGGAAGCCTGCAGATGTCCCATATTATTTTTTAGGTGATTGTGAGGTCTTTGCTGAAACACATTGCTGCAGTTCTGTGGCTGAGGAGACAAAACCTCACTGCAGAACCAAGAGAAGCTGAGTTCTGTCCAAGCCGGAGGGAACACTCGGAGGGAAAAGCCAGCAGTGCTTTGTTCAGCACAACCTGACTGGATCTTGGACCATGGGAGCCGTGAACTTTCACAGCCCAGTATGAAGAGATTTGCACACTTCATGGATTTCTAGAAGAGATTAGCAAAACCAGAACAGCCTGAGGCTATAAACTTGGCCAAATTTTCCTTCTGGCATCCCCTGCAAAAGCTTTACTGGCTTTTCATCCAGCCTTCAATATGGAGTGGTGGGGAAGGAAAACCTTTCAATTCAAACTAATAACAAGCCAGGCTGACACCTGATCTAGAGCCAACACCTGAATCCTACCAAACTAGGAGTGGGATCACTGCTTCCACCTTTGCTTCAGAGCCCTGGTGAGCTGAGTTCTGCTCTATTCTGCTGATGGCAGCCAAGTGCTTCCAAAACCACCCGAGCTTCCTTCCACGTACTTGTTGGGGTACTTGCGGAAGATGTCCCTGATGACCACGATGGCCTCCTGCACCACGTAGTTCACCTTGGTCTGGATGAGATCCAGCAGCGTGCTCACACAGCGCTCTGCAGATTGCTAGAGAGCAGAAAAACACCATTTAAAAAGCTGAAGAAACACTCCTGCTCCCACAGCACAACACTGAGGAACACGGCATGTGTATGAGAAAAGACCCAGAGGGGGAAAACAAGAGGACAAGAGTTAGGAACTCTGTCCAGAAATGAAATGCAGGTTAACAAAAGGTTGGTTGTTACAGTGGGGACACCAGCTGGCTCCAGCTCCTGAAGAAAGTAAGAGAAGCAACTGTGCCAGGAGAAAGTTGGGTCAGCACACAAGAGGCCTTGAGGCCATCATCTATTTGTACCACCCTGGGGGCTGGTACAGGCCACTGAATGAGCTCTCTGGGGCTTCCGGTGCCAAGCAATCAGAGCTGGGAAAGTTCTGATAGGGACTGCAGGAAAGTTTCTAGCCAAGCCAGAAGGCAGGAGAAAACAGTGTTGTCAATACCAGCAGCAAAAAGCAGCAACAGCTCAGTTTTTTGGGGGGAGGTTACTATCAACAGATGAAATGTACAGCTAAAAATAGAAATTCAGCTGCTCCTAATGCAGCTTTCACATTAATTAGTTCAATTTCCAGGCACTGCGAGATAACAAGGACTGGACACTGTAATGCTCCAGGAGCCAGGAGTGGAGTTAGAGGCAGATAATTCAGGGAAGTCTATTCCAAACAGCACAGCGAGGCAGGATATCACAGGAGCAAGCAACTTCAGCAGCAGAGAGTCTCAAATAAGGGCAGTGATTTGGTTATTAGCAGAGCACACATGAAGCCTCATTACACAGCTGGTGATTAATGTGAGAAGCAGACTGCTCCCGACGCTGCCGAGGCAGTCGCCTTTGGAACACTCATAAAGGATTCGGGCTGGAGACAAACACTGTAGGGCACAAACAACAGCAATGTAGGTGGATTTTTCAATTTCAGTGAGTTAACAGCTCCC
Organism: Regulus satrapa; assembly: GCA_013396955.1. Taxonomy (NCBI): domain Eukaryota; kingdom Metazoa; phylum Chordata; class Aves; order Passeriformes; family Regulidae; genus Regulus; species Regulus satrapa. The sequence goes on along the minus strand of VWZN01013651.1, from coordinate 532,185 downwards.
TCGACTTACAGAGCACTTAAAGGCTGGGCAGGAGGAGGGGGAGTGAAATGACATTTTAGTCACAGGAATCGGTTGTTTGAGAATGGGCAAAAATCTCAAGGACAAACCTCAACAATTTGGGCCAGAGACTGAAACCTTCTGGCAATTTCCTGCCCTTGTGAGAATCTCACACAGGGCCTGTCAGCACAAACAGGCTGATACGGGGATCAGTCAAGGGAGGAGACACCACAAACCAGCACTTGCTGTCTTTGCAAACTGGCAGCAAGTCATAAGACTCTCCCCTGAAATCCACACTAAAAAAAACCCCAAAAAAACAACAACCAAAAAACAATACAATTGGTGTCAGAGTGAAGAGAGGCATCAGATAAAAATGGGTGATTGGTGTAATATTTTTTTATGATCCTCTCCCTCCTTAGCTCAGATTTATGAGTACTATGGCACTACAGGGGTAGTGAATGGCAACCTGACCATGTCCTGCTCTGATCCCTTCTGCTCCAGAAAGGATTTGAGGCTGTGAGCTGGAAAACCACTTCCATTTCATGGGGACTGACCATGGACCTGGCTCCACACCCTGACTTGGCTCACAGTGGTAGTCCAGCTCCAAGTCCTTGCAAGAGAGATACTTCAGAGCTTCCAATTTCACCTCTTCATCTCAGTAACTTTCATCAGATACTTTAGGAAGTGACCTGATGGGGGTAGATCTGCCCCACACCCATTCTACAGAACCTACAGCACCAGTCACTGCTGGCAACAAACAGCACAGCTCTGTCAGAGCCTACATCTAACAGAGCTTTAAGAGCTGTACAATTCAAGGAAAAGCAAATTAAAGTTTAGTTTTCTTTTCTTTAGACACTTTGAAGTGTGATTTTTCCAGGAAAAGCACAACATTCACTTTGAAATATACAGCAATAATTTTTAGCCAAAGAGTCCCTTGGAAAGGGAACAGTGGTGGGCGCATGCCCAGAAGAGCAATCCCTCTACCAAAATCCATCTCAGCTCACCCCATGCCTTGTAAACACACTGCTTTTTGAAGGTGAACATCCTTGGGGACAGCAGAGCTCTGCAAACTGATCAAAGAATGCCCCAACTCCAACAGCTTTCAAGTTGGAGCGAGCAAGGACAAGCAGCCAAAGTCAAAATTGCTTTGTTTTTCTGCAGAAACCAAATGAAAGCCCACAAGATTAGTGAAGTAGCACATATCACACTCAGCCATAAGCCTCAATGATTTCTAAGAACCAGCCTGCTGGCAGAGTGTCTTGGTAATGAGACAAATATCCCTGCAAGATGGCTCCTTCTGCTTCTCCTTTGCTCCAGAGGAATCCCTATCTTTACTGTATCCACTTCATTTCCTTTTCCCACAGGAGAGGTGCTTGTTTTCCTTACAATCAAATGTTTGGTTTCTTGTGATGCTGCCACTGGAGCAAACCAATTCATAAGGCAGACAAGTGCAGCTACACCAGGGTTTGCTGTGGATAAGCTAACTCTGAGCTCAGCTATCAATAATCCATGCAAAAATGATGATGTTCTGACATCCCCCAGAACAACGTGACTGCTCAAGCCTGGGCAAAATCTTGCCACTCAGTGTGGGTGTTGGCTCCATATCCCAAAGCAGCACTAGGAGCAAAGGGAACACCACATTTGCTTTGTGGTGCACCTCTCAGCAGACAAATTTCTCTCTTTCTCACTCTCCTAGGAGTGACAATTAGACAAAAAATAGGATCCCTGAAGGTAGAGCTGAGGTGCTCTGAGAATTCTCATTCATCAACAGCTCCCACTGGCTGTGTCCTGTGTCAAAAAGCAAATTTCAGAGCTTTTGGAACCTGAACACTGATGGCTGGGAGGATGCTCTCCCATCAGTCATAACTCACAGAGTAAACAGCCTCTAGTAAACACAGATGCACTGGGGACGGGGATTAACCTAGGGATGAGGACACTGTCATGAGTTGTTCTATATTTGCCCTCTTTAAATCTGGTTCTTGTCAGAGCAGGAAACTGACCTCACCCTTAGCAGCAGCATCTTCAATGGAGCAATGCTAAAAATCAAGGTTAAATTACTAATGGAGAGGGGCACAGTTACAATTAGAGTCCACTGGGGCATTATTACTATCCTTTGCTTAACAAATATGACTGTTGTGGTATGAGGGATGGGGAAAAATGTGGGGGATGAAGGCATGAAAGGGTAAAAACTTCTAAAAACACCTTGATGCTGCAGGAATACACCACCCTCCATGTCCAACTAGGACAGACACAGGGCCAAATCCTACAGGGTCTATGCTGAGAATAAAACAAATTCCCACCTGCCAGCACAGCACTGCTACAGGAAAGGACTGTCACCAGCTCCTTTTAAACTTCTCTGCAGCTTTTTTCCATGCTCAGAGGTTTTTGGGGTTTTTTTACTGTCACTGCTGTGGCTCCATCCAGACAGGCTCCTGCCTGGATGCAGCATGGAAGGAGTGCTCTGGTGTTTTGAACTGCACACATGAAATAGGAGCAGCAGCCCCTGCTCCATGGGGCCAAGCTTCAAAGAAAGCCCCTGGCAGTGACAAACCTTTGAGAGCTGAAGGAAGGAAGAGAGAGCTTCACAAAAGGGCAGTTGATTCTCTCCAGAGGACAGAAGTTGGTGTCCTCTGTGCACAGGCTTGCAGTAGTTTAGCTGAAACAAGAGAATCCTGTGCACTGACACCACACTAAGCCAGGCATGATTAGGTTATTATTTAAATCTGCTGTCAGGAAATGCTCATGGGAATACACTTGAGCAAAAGCGAAATGAGCTCAGCTGAAATTAGAGCACTTTATGTGACATTTTGCACTCAGTCATCAGTTTACTGAAAAGTACCAACACCACAGCATAAATCTTCCCTCTCTTCACAGGATTTCTGAGCTCCTGACAGGCGTTTCAGATTCACTTACAGGGAAATTAACAGAGACATCACTAAAAAAACAATATCCTATTATGAGCACTTAGGTGGATGTTCCACTGGCAGAGGACATTTCAGGCTTGTTTTGGATAACTGCAGAGGTTCCTGGGAACTTGTTTGCATAAGCATTGAGGCAAAAGAGAGCACACTCCAAATGAAGCCACCAGTTATGTGGATTTATGAAAGTAGAGTCACTCTGTATAAATTGCATTTAAGTGCCCCAAATCTCTGCAATTCTCTGCCTCTGTGTTCTGTTCTACTGAAATAGAGGGGAGGGATGACACTAAATGCTTCATAATACTGACTTTCTCTATACAACCTCTTCTTCCCCCTTCAAAAAGTCAGGCTACAGCTATTAAAGGAGTTGGACGGATAGGTGGTCATTGTTCCACTAAAGCAAATGCAGTAAAATATTCCACCAAGGATGAATTACCTGCCTTGCTCTGCCTGCATGATGAGAGGAGCACCTCAGCCCACCCTCCCATGACGTCCTCACAGCTCCCACCCTGCTCAGGAGTGCTCTGCCCATAACCAGGATGTATCCAGGCCACCACTGAAATTCCAGCAACATGGAAATGAGGTGGGCAAAGTCCATCATTGCTTCTGAAGACGGGGAACCACAGAGAACCTCCAGGATGAGATACTTGCCTCCACCTTGATGGCACAGCGGCCAATGGCTCGCACGGCCTTGCGCACGAAGTCGACGTCCACCTCGGTGGCGTATTCCTTGAGCTCTGCCAGGACCTGTGGGGACACCACATCAGTGTCAGCCCCCAGGGACACTCAAGAGAACAGCCCACCCTCACAGCTGATGCTGTCTGGACACCAGAAGATGAGCAGGACACTCTGTCACAGCTAACACACACACCCAGCCAAACTCGGCCATAAGCCTCCGAAGCCCACTGGACTGGTTACACTGGTGTGTAACCCAAACTGGGGTGGGCTACACCTGCTGTGGGCTGGACAAAGTCAAAAGGTGTTCTGGTCCCCCTGAACAAGAGCTGGGGAAAAGAATCAGCCCTGCCAAACTTAAAGGTTTCTATTCCCTCCTACACTGATAAGACACTTGCTGCATGCAAAGCTCTCTGCGACAACCATTTCTGATCTCTCCTTTTCTGTGCTGAGATGAACCTTTGGATGCCTGGTGAATCCAAACAGAAGAAGCAGAAGAGATCTAAGGACACTCTGGAACATCTATACACAGATTAATAACAGCATGGAGATACTTCCCCCTGTAAAATGAAGATTTATTATTTTGTCTCAGTGTTTTTGCTAATGGAAACCGATGAAGGGCCAAACCTGGGATCTGCTGGTATCTTACAGACCTTTAACTAAAAAGCTTTGTCTTAAATCATTTAGCTTACAAAAAATTATTTCAAGAAAAGACCATATATAATTTATACTCCCTCAAAAGCTCAATTTATTTCAGTTTCTCATGCCAAACATGACATCAGGGATTTAATCGTGATGTCACAAATGGACGGTGAGGGAGAGGGGAGCAGCACAAAGCCAGACAGTCCTTTGAAAAATCTCTCATCCAAGCAAATTGCTCAGAAGAATGACAAGATAAAGAGGCCAGGAAGGGGCAGACTGCAGACAGATAAATCTGCGAGGAGGAGACAGGACATCTGTGTTTTGAAGTTTTATTATTTCCTTGGATGATCTACGTTGCAGAGCACTTGGAGCACCCGCCTGTAGCAGCTGATGCTTCCCAAACTCTGCCCAAGGCCTGGGCTGGAACCATCCTGGGGCCTTGCTCCAGGATGGGCTTGGGGATGGAGAATCTCCACAGCAGCACAGGAGGATGTGGGTGGAAACTGCTCTCAGGTCTCATTCCAGGACATATTCCTGCTAAAGCCTGTGCTGTTTTATGAATGCCTCCTCAGAAGCAGGAGAGATTCATTCATTAGTCTGCAGATCTCAGACTGCCCTCCAGACACCACTGCCTTTCATCCAAACAGCCCATATTATTGGAACATTATAAATTCAAATTGGTGTGGAGCTTACCAAGAGTAAAGAGAAAATTCCGTATATGTTCTCATAGAAACTGATTTTTAAAATATTTTCCATGCCCCCAGCACAAAAAGGGCATGAATTACCTTGCTCAGTTCCAAAAAACATCAGGAGAGAGCTGAAGGAGCTGCTTCAAAATGTCACATTAAATGAAATTGCTCTGTGACAATTAGGAGAGGACAATAATAGCAGTAACCAGAGGCATTAATCATTCTGCATTAGTGTTAGGCCTCATGGCTAGGGATGCACCCAAGAACACCTCCTCCAAGGAAGGGATCTGCATTAAACAAACATCAAATACAAGAAGAATCAACACTGTAAAGCAAATCTCAATTCAGTTCAGCTTCAGCTTTGTGCTATTTCCACTCTGGAAGCAAGTTAAGCAAAAGCAGGAATTTTTTTTTAGCTCTGGAGAGTGCCTGTGCAAGCGTTCTAACCATTTTACTAAACTTGAAATTCACACTTCAATAATGTTTGGCCTTTCTGAATGCCTCCCTTACAGGCACACCCCTCTCACTTGAAACAAGCCTCTCATTCCAACCTCAGCACTGGCAGTGACTCATTTGACAGGAGCCATGAGCTCTCCTCCTGGAATTGTCATCTGTGAAACAAGATCCACCTCACGGTCACGATGCATCCTTGCCATGCTATTAACATTTAAATGATGGGGGAAACTCCACCAGCTCCCATTAAAGAACTGCGCAGAGCACTCTAGCAGGCACAGTGATGTCTGAAAGGCAGGATAACTCCCGGAGTAGCTGCAAACACGCTGACACAAGGAGCAGGGGAGGGTTTTCCCCTCCCAGAGCACAGCAGGAGTGCCTCAGCTGACCTGGGCAATGTTTGCTTGGGAGGCCAAGCGGATCATGATGTCCAGTTTCTCCAGTTTGACATAGATGGGGTCGTTGTACTTCACAAAGAACACTTTGATCTCCTGCTTCAGGATTTCAGGCCTGCAAGGAACACAACGTTGTGTCACTCGAGAGTGGTAAAAAAACCAAACTATTGTAACAAAAGGCATCTTTTATTTAGAAATCTACCCAAGTACCCACTGAGAAACAGAATGGTGTCAGAAGTGTCATTTTGCCCTGGTTCACCAGAGAGGTCATGGACTCCCCATCCCTGGAAGCGTTCAAGACCAGGCTGGACAGGGCTCTCAGTAATTTGGAAGGTGAAACCTACAGAGAAGGTTGGAACTGGATCATCTCTTTAGGGTCCCTTTCCACCTAAACCATTCTCTGACTCTGATTTTATGCCTAGGATGTGCAAATACCAATTTGAAGAAAAGTCTGGATAAAAATACATGATTAAAATCTTTCTTCAGCCATATCTCTGTTTCCTCTCTTTGAGCTGCTGAACCAAGCACGTCAGGCAGTGAACAATATTTTCAGTGAAAGAATAACATCCTTATCTCAATGCAAAACCTACAAATTCATTTCCACTTTCACTTGCAAGATGCCAGTGCACAGAAACTCTGCCCTAATATAAGCATAAAGTGCTATCCAAACCATCTCACCTTTCCAGCAAGGATCAGCAGCAACAAAACACGAAAGTGGGAGCAAACTGGTGGGAAAAACCCCACCCCACTGCACATCAGGATGTCACCAGCCTGGGTGGCTCTGGGCCAAACAGGTCACTATGAAATGAGATCCTGCAGGTCACTATGAAATGTTCCTGTTTGCCATTTTGATTTATAGAGGGCAATTCTGACTACTCATAAAGAGAAGGTGAAGAGAAGCAGGTAAAGAAATACTGCATGAAACTGGTATCACAAGTATGCTGTAAAGGAAATCAGTTCAGAGTCATGAGACTGTTTAACCTGGCTCTCAAGGGATCTGAGCCTGGATTAGAAGGAATTCTGTGCATGTGGCACTATCTGGAGGTCTGAGGCAGCCAGATGGCCTTTGACACCCCAGGAATAAAACCCCCTGAGCCTTTACCTCTTCTGCACAATCAAGTTGATGTTCCTCAGGGCAACATACTGAACTTCAGGCTCTCCAGACAGCAGGGTCACCAGAGGAGGGGCAAGTTTCTTCAGCAGCATGTTGTAATAATCAGAGTCCTTGGGAAGGAGCTCCAGGAACTTCATCAGGACCTTCACTGCTGACAGCACCACTGCCGAGTTGGCGTGAGACAGCCGGGGGGTCACCCGCTCACAGATGCTGGGGACACAGGCACAAGAAAGGGTTCAAATGGATTTCAGGATGCCAAATACTTCAAATCTAAATTTAGGAGATGGCACATAGCTGAAGACAGCTTCCCAGGCACTGCTTGGATTTGGTTTTGCTCACAACGAACGGGCAAAGTCCTGTTTTCCTGAAGGCAGAAGAAAGCAAGAAGGGACTTCTCTCACAGCTTCAAGTTTCTCTCCTGCCACAGTCAGCTCAGGAACAATTCCACACTTCCTGCTTTTTCCTGCTGGTATTCTCTATTTGTGTGATCTCGTCTGTCACTTACAAACATAACTTTAACAAAAACAGCTCCTGGAAAAACACTTTAGCCTCCATATAACCATTCAGAGGTGATACACGCTTCCGGCTTGCCTGGGGGCTTGCTGTCGTTTCAACAAAAAAAGATTTCTGTTCCTCTGAATACACGAGGAAAGAGCGACCTAAATATCCTCCCAAGTCTCAGCTTCACCACTTGCCATAAAGGAGCCTGTAATCAAACAGCATCCTAAACAGCCCATCCCAAAAAGAAAGGAAGTTTGGGTTCATATGGTCTTTCTTACAGCATCTGTCAAGTTTCTTCCCACTCCCTCCTGCATATTGCTAACCCAGAACAATCTTAATCCCATCTGTGCCTCCTGAAGTTTCTTTCCCTGCAAGATTTGCTCTCAGGAAGGGAAGCAGTACAGATCAGAGAAATCCAAGTCAGGGCTGGGGCACCTCCAGCTGCCTCTGCCCAAAGTCACCTGCATGTCTCAGCTGCTTCCTCGCTCTGTGCCTCAGTTTCCCCAGGCACACAGCAGTGACACCAGCATTGCTAGAAAAGACAGTGGCTCTCCCAGTGCTGCCCGAAGCAATGCAGACTCCAGGAGATAAAATCCACACAAAGGAGCAAAAGGAATTCCTGTCCATGCAATTGGATAAGCCACTCTTGAGAGGAATTGTAGCTGAGGAGCTGGGACATGTTCACAGGTGTTCAGACCAGCGGTCCCTCTGACAGAGCTGGGATAACACCAGACTCACACCCTGGAGATCTCTGCAGGTTTCTAGCACTCATTAAGAGCTGTTTCTGGCACAGAAACAAAACACAAGGGGGAAAGAAAAAAACCCAGCAAGACTACTGGCAAGCTTCTTAGAAACAGTGCATTTTGTGTCTCAAAAAGAAAGTCAACGAAGAAACCCATCAAATTCCAAATGGCCTGGCCAGGATTTTGCATGTGGGCTTGTGATCCTTCCTCCCCCTCCATCCCCACATCAGCTTCATTAAATACATCATCTCAGAGTCCCCCTGTTCCAAGTTACTTTTCTGGCTGAATCCTTGTTTTCTTGGGAACACCATCTGGCTTTTTGTGACTCTAGAGACAGATGAGGAAGAGGCTTGAAGTGCACAAACTAACAGCCCACCACCCAAACCCTGCAAAGACTTTCTGTTCAGGTTTAGTCATTGCAGTTAAAGGTAAAAGCACAAAGGTGAATTTAGAGCAATAAGAAAAATTACTTCTTACCTTTATTTTCACTTCTATCATATCTCACACTAGTTTTCAGTTGGAAAATATTCCAGTCTCAGACCTGTAGTACTTTGGAAACCCACAAACCTATAAAGGCCTCTTGCCTTCCAAAGCAGCAAAACCAAATAGGAAAGTTCTGCTTTAAACCAGAAAATCCTCCAAACAGTGCTTCCACTGTTACAGGTTTGGTCTTGGGCTGATCCCTTCTTAGTAGTGCCAGTTCCCACAAGAACCAGCCTTTTAAATAGAAAAAAAAAAAAGTTAAAAAAAAAAACCCAGAGAAAATGGTTCTGTAGAGGGAAGGGGCAAGTTTCCAGCATCAGCTCCAACTACCAAAAGTAGCTTTGCTTTTAAATCGAGTTTATCAAGTCTTATTTGTGCTGCCACGGTGTCCTGTTACCAGAAGTCCTCCCAGAGCTGTAACACCCCCAGCAGCCCCCAAGTGCCACCAAAAAGCCTCCGCACCTCTGAGCTTCCCGGTCATCCTTGGGGTTGTAGTTGGACAGACAGTCCAGGATGAAGATCTGCCCCCACTCCGTGCACTCATTTAAAGCTGTCAGCAGCTTGTTGATGTTCTGAGGGTTCAGATCCAGCAGGTTGCTGTTGGGGTGGGACTCACTGATCTCCGACAGGGCGGCCACGGCGTTCGCTACCACCTGGGGGAAGAAGAGTTCCTTGTGAGCAGAGCACGAGGGGCTGGCCAGGGATGGATCTGGGGCTGGGCACACAGGGCAGCAAACTGCAGGTCCTGCAGCTGCCACATCAGTTATCTGAGCCTTCTGGGATGCAGCACAAACCAACCTGCAGAACCCAAAGCTTCACTGGGATGAACGGGCACCCAGGACAAGGGCACCACAGAAGACTTTGCTGTGGAAGGAGCTGGAAATGCTGCACAGGAACACCAGCAGCACCCTGCCTCCCTGCAGCCCCCCAGGGGATGCTCAAAGGTGCCCAAACCTCCAGCTGCCCTCTTTATTCAGGCACGTGTGCCTCTTGCCCAATGTCCCCATGGCACATGGTGTCTGGGCTTGCAGAGCAGGCTGTGCCAAGGCTGTGTGCTCTGTCCCCAGCTCTGAACCAGCTGGGGCCCTGCTCTTGATCTCTGCCACAACCCATCTTTGTCCCTCCATGGGCCATGGAGGGACTGATCCAATTCCACCATCCCATGGGAAATGCTCCACCAGGGGAGCAGCCAGGCATTCCCACCTGAATAAATCTGGGATTCACAACACCGCTGGCAACTTTTCTTTCCCACTGGATGCCCAGAGGAAGAGCAGCCCTTGCCCAGCAGCCCTGGATCTTGGGAGGAGGACTGAGCCCCTCTGCAGGATCCTGCTCCAGCAGAGCCACGTTTGGCACTGCAGGAGGCTGCAGCACCATGGGATGGGACTGTGCCAGCCCCACTGACAGGGGCCAGCCCGGATCCTGACTCTGCTGGTGGTTTTTTTGCATTACTGCATTTTATTTTAGCTTTCCTATTAAGTTGTAGTTTGTTGTTTTTTTTCCTTGCTAATAAAGAACTGTTGTCCTTATCCTCATATCTTTGCCTGACAATCCCTTAATTTCAAGATTATAATAATTAAGAGAAAAGGGGGTCACATTTTCCATTCCAAGGGAGGCTCCTGCCTTCCTTAGCAGCCACCTTTATCTTTTAAAACCAAGACACATGGTTTAACAGTGACCCCACATGGCTTAACAGTGACCCAGAAATGAGCTGGCAGGTGCCTGGCAGCCTCCAGCTCTGCAGCAGCACTGGCAGGTCACACAGTTTGAGAGCAAACAAACAGTTTCCCTAAATTGGGCAACCCCAGCTAAATTTTTAATAACCCATATTTCAATTTCAGCCTCCAGAACATCCTTCTGCTTCATGGTAAAGCAAGCACTCCAGCACAACTCATCCCTGAAAATATTCTTGCTGCATTTAGGACTATATAAGGTCTTCTCTTTTCTGAGCACACATGAAAGGAAGCACAGAGAGGAGGTCCAGGGTCTAGCTTGACACAAACAGAAGTGGGAGTACAGCATAAAAATTCTAATTCTTAGCTCCATACAAAAATTCAACAGTTATTCCAACAGACTCCATGAGGACTTTTTTATTTTTAATAGAAGAGTTGCAGAATATAGAGACAAAATAGAAAATTTGCAGGTGAGACTACAGTCTTATTCGTTTAACTAACAGGAAAAGGGATTGAAGCTGAGTTTGACACACCAAACTGAAATGCCCTATGAAAAGGCATTTTCAGGACATTTTACAACATACATCATGTCCAGCCCAACTCCCAGTATATATCTGCTCAAATGAAGATTTATAATGTTATTTTCTGTGAGATTAAGGCAAAGAAACATCTTATCTAAAATCATCTGATTGTTTGGATGACTAAAGATGCTTTTGATTCGGAACAATGAAAACAAGAACAGCACAACCAGAACTTTCCCTGCCTTGCTCCCATCCCTGCCTGTCATTAAACCAATATATTCCAAAGTCATTGCACAGGCACAGTAATGCTGATTGTTCTGCATTTCACACCTAGAGGTCAGAGATAGGATTTTGATCCAAGATTTTATGAATTTCATTAGTTGAATGAACCTTCTGTCACCAAAATCATTAGCAATCAGCGCTGCTGTCTTCTTGTACTGTTTTAATGAGGAACTTTTTAAGACAGGCTGCTTACACTACTCATTATTTAATTTGCCTAATTCCTGAATGATTAAGGTGACACGGCATAAATTGAAGCAAAAGATTTTTTAATATAATTGTATTTTTTTTAAGTTTACCAGTGAAGACAAATCACAAAAGCCACCAAAAAGTTGAAAATCCTTATGAAAAAGCACTTATAAAATGAAACTACTTTGGAAGTAGTTATAAAAACACTTATAAAATGAAACTACTTTTTTGGAAAAAAATTTTAATTGACAAAATTTACAGAGCCAAAGCATCAGAGAAAGGGACCTGTCAGTTGTATTGAGGGACAGGAGCCCTGGTAAAAGCACTCACACTGCCAGGCATTTTGTTCCAGTAATTGATAAATTAGTAACTAACAGAGAATTTTAGAATAGAACTGAGACTGGAGAAGAACTCCAAAATCATTGAGTCCAACCATTAACCCAGTACTGCCAAGCCCACCACTAAATCATGCCCCCAGGTGCCAGATTCAGATGTTTTTGAGCACCTCCAGGATATCCTAAACCCTGGGGCAAGCATGAGTCAAAGCAGCTGTGGTTCTGTTTCCTTCCTTGCAGGATCCATGGAGTCTATTCCTGTGTTTGCCACAGGCAAAGGATGCCCAGAAATGCTGTTCCACACCTCCCACCTTATCTATTCAAGGAGATAAATGAAGCAAAAGAGAATAAATTCAAACTTTAAGCAATATTTATTAAAAATAAAAAATAAAAAAGGGCTTGCTGGCGATTTGCACTGAACATATTGATGTGTTACGGTGTCGTGCTATGCCAACAAAAACAATCAGCGTCTTCAAAGCTTTTCCCACAGCCCCAGCACAGCTGAAAGGCAAACAGCTCTCAGGAAGCAGTCCAACACAAACACTGGCTGGAGCACACACGCTCACCTCTTCCCTGGCACTGCCACCAGCTCAGGAACAGGAACACGGAGCAGCACAATTCCAGCACATGACCCTGCTCTGCCAACTGCTCCCACCAAGTGAGAGGTCAGGCCAAGGGCTGAAGCAGCCCCCGCTGAGAGTTATCACTCAGGTAAGGCAGAGAGTTCATAGAGAACCACTCAGTGCCAATTCCGGTGTTACATCACCTGCTAATCCAGTGTGGGCTTTGTGGAAGTGCCACGGGAAATATTTAGAAAGATGGGGTTTGGCCAAAAAAAAAAAAAAAAAAGAAAATCTGCAACATCAAAGCTGAACCTCAAGTCTTCAGCTTGGTTGACACTTCTTCCTTAACACAGCAACACAACATCACGAAGTCCAAGTGCATGAAACAGCAAGAACAAAGTGATAAGTTACAAGATGTTATTTTCTCTTTAAAAGAAAGGATGATGGAATTGCTGGGGGATAAAAGTGTGCTAAAGCTTTACAAATGGTATAGGACCAAAGAACTAGACAAGTTTCACGGGTTGATGGAAAAAACCAAACCCCTAAGTTTCTTTAGCAAACAAAATATTCTCTGCTTTTCAAAACATGCCCCATGTTTATTTTTATGAGAAACCAACCAGTTGTACAATTTATCCCAGAGATTGAAAAAAGCTGACTTAAAGTACATAAAACTAACAGTTGGTGTAGTCTTGAGTTCTCAAAAATAATGAAAAACAGAAGTCAACCCAGTAGCCACAGATATGTGAGCCTAAACAGCTAATGAACAGGAAAAGCTTTCAAAGCCTGAAATTCCAAGTTAACTCCACTGCAAAATGCCTCATTTGACTCACAATTAAGAATACCAACTTTGAGCTAAGAGCTACCAAATGATAATCTGCCTAAAAATCCCCCAGAAAATAAAAACGCGGAGCAGATTGAAGAATTAATAATAACTAATAACAGTAACAGGTCCCTGGCTTGCTGATGTAAATCAGCTCAACCTGGGTACATGATGACATTATTCAAATGCAGCCACAGCAATATCCCTTCGGGGCAGGGATGAGCCGAATGACAATAAACCTCCTTTTGGCTGGAATTTCCCAATAAATTAAAGCTCTTGGAGAAGTGTCATTAGCATGAGGATAACCAACATCTCCCAGGCTCTTATTTTAAAAAAACCCGAAACAACAAGCCCAAACCTCTACACTTGGAGCTGGATCACAGCTTTAACAAGAACCCGACAGTTTTAAATCCACCTCCAGACAAACTCCCTCTGCAGCCAGAGAGACCAGACCCGACCTCGCGGGAAGCTGCAGAGGTAGGAGCACTGAGATTTCCAAGTGATTCCTTCTGGCAGCTCAAACCTTCAGCTCAGAGCAAATGGTATAAAACAGCACCAGGGAGGGAAGGGGGTGGGTGAAAACCTGCGTTGTCTGCCTGGCAGCCCACACGGAAAAGCTTTGCAGGGGCTGGGGGGACAGGAGGGAAGCTTGGCACATCCAGAACGCCAACCAGTCGAAGCAATCAGATTATTTCCCTAGCATCCCAAGCTAATTGGAAATTAAACCAAGTGTGTAATGGAGTTAATGAAATACAATGTTCTGCTGCTTGAAACAGGAACCTCTGGCTCGCCACACCACTGAAGTGAAGTGAAAATGAAGAAAAGGAGGAAAAATAAAGGGGCTCAGAGAAGATGCTGAGGGAAGGCAGCGTTCCCTCCACAGCTGCAGGCTCCTGCCCTCAAGGGAGCCAAGCTCCAGGAGATGTTTCTGAGAATGGAGAGGTGCTGACATTTCAAAGAACACTCTGGGTTTGCAGGGTGCATCAGTGTCGTTAAGCACAGACTCTCGGGTGGGAGATTCAGAGCATCCATGGAGGGCGTTTGATGGCTCATTTTTATGATGACGCTGTGTGCCCAGAAGGTTCCTAACAGGTGCTCTCCAGAGAACACAACCCCTCATCCTGTTCACATCATAACTTTTATCTCCAGGCCCCCCTTACTTTCCTTCCCTAGAAAAAGCCCAGGAACCATTACAAGTTCTTACTTTACAAAAGTAATTCTTCCCTGTGAGGGTGGTGAGGCGCTGGCTCAGGTTGCCCAGAGAAGCTGTGGCTGCTCCATCCCTGGAAGTGTTGAATGGGGCTTGGAGCAACGTGAGATAGTGGAAGGTGTCCCTGACCATGGCAGGTGATGGAACAAATTGAGCATTAAGGTCCCTTCCTACCCAAATCCTTCTGTGACTCAACGATTCTATGAAATGGCTCAACCATGCAAGTCAGGAGCCTCTCACACTGTCAATGCTTGTTGATATGCACAGACACTAATTAAAGCTCTGGGATACTCACACATTCCCAGCTCCTGATCACATCCCAAAAACTGCCTGGGTGGGGAAGACCTCCTGGTTTGCTTTTTGCAAGTGGGCTGAATTTTTATGGAGGTGGCAATGGAAGGGAAGTGTTATGATTCCCACAGCGTGCTGGTCCTAAATGGGTTTGGCACTTCCCTGCAGAAAAATGGCACTTTGTGGCAGACTGGAACATCACTCCTGCTTTCATATCCTTGCAAAAAATCAGGATGTGTGAGCTGTAAGGCAGGAAAACAAGCATGCCCCAACTGTTGAAACTCTTGTGGTAGGTGGGCAAGAAGCTGCTCAGGGATGGCTCCATCACAAGTGGCTTCTCCTTGGCACAGCTGAGTCCTCAGTGCAAGAAATTAAACTCCATAGGAAGACAGAGAGGGTCTGAAACTCCCTATTTTCCTTCCAGAAACCACCGTGGTGTGGTTCCAGTCTGGATCATACACCTACCACACACATCAGAAGGTTCTGCTTTATATTTTGGAATTTTCCTTGCAGAGGTTCTTGCTGGCACCACCCAGTGGCAAATGGGCTGTCTCTGATCTGAGCAGAGCAAAAAGGACCAGCTAAGCACCAAATTCCTTACAGAGCCCTAAAAAGGGGTGTGCAGAATTATAAAACATCATGACCATAACATTATCTGACAAATGGTACTTGTCAATAGCTAGAAGTGTCTGTTCCAATGGAAAATAACATGTTGACACATGTCAACAAAATTCCCAGCACACTGATTGATGTTAGAGATCCTGGAATGATCTGTTCAGCAAGACTAATGCTTTGAAAATTAGGCACATACTGGTGGCTGTAATTGGAAGGAGACAAGTCTCTGATGGATGAATTTGTCAATTAAGCTTTATAAATGAGGGGTCTGAGAAGACAAACTCTGGAGCCATGGAAATTCACAAATTATCAAACTTCTTGCCTCTCTGCCAGTACTGAAAAGACAGGGAAAGAGCACAGCTTCAAGGGAAGATGCTCAAGACCTGTATCCTCCATACCAAAAACCCAAGTCCCACATGCATGCTTGACATTCCCTCACACCTCTTTAGGATGACAACCTGCAGAAAATACCTGCTCAGTAAGTGAGATTCCTCTGCAGGAGCTCATTCCAAAGGCAAAGTTGGTTTCACCAGCAGAACAAGGGGGTCAGAGTGGGAAACCAGAAGCTGTGCCACCAATCTCAGGTGGCAGCTCTCCCTTTTTCCCTCATTTAAGTCTGCTGCAACACACACAGCTGGTTTCTGCACTGCCAGGCAATCCCCCACATTTCCTCTCTCCACCACACACGAACACAGCCCCTGTTTAGCCAGGCTCCTCCGTAGCTTCTCCCCATCTTTCCCAGCTTGTTGCTGCTTTTGGCTGCATAGTTTACCAAAAGCGTTGCTCTTTCTCCTGGGCAGCCTCATGCAAACAACAGAAGCATCCATTAGAGAGCTCCAAACTGCCACCACCACTCCTCAACAGCCCCAAGCAACATTCTCATTCACTGCAACATATCCATCACTGGCTGAAAGAAATTCCGCCCACAAATGCCATCAAGTGTCTCCCAGAAGGAAATATTATCTCTACTTGCAGCACAAACATTATAAAAAAACCTCCAAACCACACACAGGACCAACACAGACATGGCTGGAGGACTTCAAGAGCCAGCCTGCGTCTGCACTATTTGGCTTGGAAAGAAGAGGGATATTTTTTGCCCACAAGACAGAAAGGTTATCCTGGAGCAGCCCCAGGTTGATGAGATGCTGCAGAGCCCACAGCTCCCAGCAACATTCAGCTCCATACTGGGATGTGGATTTTCAAATCCTTACAACCTTGGTGAGCAGGAATCATGAATTCATCCAGCAGTGACAGCTCACTCCTCCCACCAGAAAAAACACCAGCTGCAGGGGGAAAACACAGGGCTGGGAGAGTCCTCATGAGGAACAAGTGATCTCCTGCGCCCAGGGAGAAGGTGGTGTTCCACTCCCTGATGGATAAGACAATCCCCACATCATCCCTGACTGCCTCCCACAAAGTCCTTCTGGGACTCAGGGGAACACCAGTTTCTCAGCAAGGGGTTCTTTTCCCAGCTTTACTGTGCAGAGAGGGATAAAATTCCTGTAGGGGACAGGCCCAGGAGGCAAAAGCTCCTTTTGTTTCTAAACAGGCTCACTCCTCAGGACATCATCACAGAGATATTCTGCTTGCCAGCTAGTAGGAAAAATGAGAGGAAGATCATCTTCCTCCATAGAGACGGACATCCAGGAAGCTCCCCCACACACACTCTAAAGTTCTGGCAAAGAAGGAACCCACAACCCTTGCAGGCACAGCAGGAGAGACAGGAGAACACTCCAATTTATCTCTACAGGCTTTTAGTCTCATCTGTGAATTGTGGAAACTCAATACTGCTGGAGGGAATTTGGATTAGATCAAGTTGGACCTCACCACCTCCAGTCCTCAGGTCTCAGATTCCCTTTTTGGTGTGGTTAATGCTAAAGGCAAAAAAACTCCCAGGTACAAGAGAGTTTAATTATACCCCACACACTGGGTGCATTTCCTAATCAGTTATGTGATTTCAGGTTACTCTGTGCTGAGTCACAGGAGCGTTTCTCCCAATAAAATGTGATGTAGAAGGTATAAAACACAGCACAGAAAGCCTGTACAGTCCAAAAAAGACAGGAGCAGAACAGCCACACCTGAAAAACCTTGGATCCAGCAAGAGGAAGGAGAAATGCTACAGGAAGGAATTAAAAATTGAACAGAACCTAGAAATTAAACGGGGGGAAGGTGACATCCGTTAACTTAAGCCATGTGGATAACAGAGAGATTGGCAAGGAATCTATTCCATGGGTTAAAAGTTACCTTAGAAGGTCAAGGATTGAAAATATTTAGAGAGAAAGGTTGCTCCATTCAAATATTAAAAGACCACTAAGGCTTTAGATGGATTTCCTCTCACGTTTTTCTGCTAATATTTACATTCCTGAAGAAAACAAAGTGCAAGGATAAAAACCAGGAGGGATGTAGTTACAAAATAAAGTGTCTAAAGATAGTCAGCTTTTGTTCTGCTTTCAGCTGCTGCCATCTCGTGGTCTGCTCTCCCTCTCCTGGGCTCAGCACTTCCAATGCTCCAAGGAGGAGCAGTCACTGCATGTGACTGAACAAAAGGCCAGAACAAGACAGCAGCAGGAAAAAAAACAGTAACAGAAGGTTTTTCCATGGTTTCAGAGAACCTCTGGCCACCAGGAGGTGTGAAACACTCTTACCTCTCTCCCCTCACTATTACCCAACGCTGGGTGTGAACAGTGTTCTGCAGTAACAGAATGCACAGAAATCTCATTTTGGAACCATATTTTTGTTAGAATGTGGGGATTATGGGAGAACAAGCTTCTGAGTTGCATTATACCCAGGTTACCAGCCAGAGAGGTGCTGAGGACTGAGGAAGTGCAGCAGCCCAAGGTTCCTATTCCTCCAGTCCTGCTTCTGCTGAGCTTCATGTGCAGAAAGGCTGAGTGAAAAAAGAAGGATTTGCCTTAAAACAGCTCTGGGAAGACATGAGGGCTCCCTCATAGGAAGGATCCTCTCCAGCAGGATCCCAGCTGAGAAAGGGCAGCCACAGGCACTTCAGACCCATCTGTAAAATGAGATTAAAGACTCCTTCACAATCAAACTTCTGCAGGCCAACTGAACCGTGCCCTTGTAAGGGGTTTTGGGCCATGGCCTGCACGAGACATCTCAGATAACTCTGCTGTCATGTCAAAAGCCACCAGATACAGCCATATCAATAGATCTACCATTAGAAATTTGAATTAATTCCCTCAGGGGATGCACCCGCACAAAATGTAAACTGCACGTCCTGACAACAAAAATCACAGATAAAGGGGACAGAACCTTGGCTGTGCACCTACAGCACCCCAACAGGGCTTGAATGTCCTGAACATCCCCAAAGGCTGCTGGCTTATTAACACAGAATAATGCCATCAATCCAAAAATAAAAGAAAAATAAGAACAAGCCCAAAATGTTTCTGACAAGGTCACCTCCAACTTAGCCAGATATCCTTATGATGAAGGAGATCTGAGCCCAGAGAAATATGCACCCTGATCTCTGCACAGTTATGAGGCAATTAGTGAGCCACAGATGGAGATGTTCCCCTACCAACACCCAGCTAAAATGCTTAGAGCTTGCTCATGTGCTACAGGCAACCAATTACAGAACCCTAATAAAACTCTTCTTCTTGAAGACTATTTTTCAGCTGCAGTCTTTTTTAGCTCTTGCTCAAAATCCTCATTTCTCAAAAGACAGAACAAGTGTGGATTTCCCATCTCAAAAATTCTGCTTCATTAAGTATCTAATGTTGCCCATTTCCACAAGCCATCAAAAGAGGAGAAACATTTATATTATAAATATGAATGAGCTTGGCTAACAGGTTGCAGTGATTGAGATTTACAGAAGAACAGGCCATCAGAATAGATCCATCTGTACCATTCCTTCCAGCAATCTTTCTTTTGACTGCTAATGCTCATATACACATTTTATTTTAAAAGACCTTCCAGGCAGGACTGCATTCCAAGGAAAAATACCTTATTAAATATCAACTTGCACACAAATAAAACTTATCTGGCAAACACAATTCAAGGTCATCAGGAAGTTTCACATGGAGAAAGCAGCAATGAGGTAGCTGGTTTGCCCAGGAAGATGAGCCTTTAATTAGGGATGGATAATTGCTGTACTTTCGAGGGAACCACTGTGCCACAAAGGCATGGATTTCAAAGATCAACTTAACTAGAAGGAATGGCCTTTTCTACTGAAATTGTAACCAGATTAAATATTGCATTAAATCACCAGCTCTAAGAGCCTCAAGCCTTTGATAAAAATCTCTCCCCACGCACCCCTGAGGAGAAAAAATATTACACCCCATCTACAGTAACACCTGGGAAACCAGGTGTTTCACCAGCCCCAGAACCCTCTCAAAGTCTGCAGATCTAAAAACACACCCCAGGCCTCTCCTTCATCACTACCACTCCTCCAAATTGCATTTTCCTGTTGTGAGTCCTCAGTTTTGGGGAGAACAGGTGAGTACAATATGAGGGAGTACTGTGACCCTGCAGAGCACCAGGAGAGCTGTCCTAGCCCACCCTCATTACCACCACGGAGCTCGTGAGTTTTCCTGATGTTTTATTAGGAAGCCCTGTGCTACTTTTGGAGGTTTATTTAGCAAGTGGAGCACACACTGCCCTTTGGTATTTTTCCTCTTCTCTCCATTCATTTAAGTCTCTATTAAGTTAATGCAATTTTTAAATACATATCTGTGCTCTCCTGTCAGCCAATGGTTCATTTACCAAACCACTGAGTTCCACAGAGATCCACAAGCACAAAGGGCAAGCAAACCCTCGTTATTTCTCCTGAACTACCACATCTTTTCAGCCAGAGCTCTTCACCTCACATCCACGTGGCCGTAACCAGAACAAAATCAGAGCTGGAAGCAAGGCTGGGAGAAGAGGAGGTTCTGTTCCTGACCTCCACTGCTGCCTGGGAGCTGCTGAACACCAGGGCCAGCATTGAAGTGGAACTAAAGAAGCCCAAGCAAGTCCCTTCAGAGGCTGCAAGGCACACCCTCCACATTGAATTGGAACAGCAGGTGCTTCTCCACAGGCCTCAGAGCTGCCTAGACACAGAAAGCATCTTCAAGTAGTCATCAATATTCACACAGATGCCTGGCATAAGAAAAAAAAATCAGGGAGGCAGATAAAAAGAACAACTTGTAAAAGAGCTGGATATCAGAGAAAAGAGGTGTCTGTATCTCCTGAGAGGCACCACCACTCAGACTGCTGCCTGTGACAGTCAGACACCTCGAGTTTTACTGTCTCTAGAAACTCTTACTAAGAGCAATCAGCAGCTCTCACTGCTGCTCCACTCTCCTGCTAAAGGGGATGGCACCTTACCACCTGCACTTGGCTTATCTCAGGTGCCCAAAGACTAGAGCAGGACAGAAATTTCGTGGTTTGACTCATGCACCACAGAAAGAGCTGTTAAACATGCCCTAATAGTGTGAGATTATTTCTTTAACTGGAGTCCATCCTCTAAAAGAGCTAACAAAGTAGTGAGCACATCCTTAAACTCTTAGTTAAACTGAGCTGCAGAAGTTTTCCTCCCTGCTAAGGGTCAGGATGATATTGGTATGCTCCTTGGATTCCAGCAGGAAACAGGATTAAATTAAAGGATGATGCAGTGGGGAACTTCAATTCCTTGGCCACCACCTTTCAGTCACAAGATAATAGCAGGAGACACCTGGCTGGGAAGTGGACCCTTCATCAAGCATAATTAAATGCTGATTTAGTAGGTAATTTACTCCTGTGAAATTCTTGGTCATGATCTCCACCTCTCCTCTGACGACTCATTTAACTTTATTAAAAACATTAGCATTGATTTTCTCCACTCATTACAAGCCAGTGGATTTATCTGCATTAGCAAATTAATTCATCCAAACTCTTATTCCAAAAAGAGCCAAAGCCTGCAGGAAAGCAAGAGCTACAAGCTGTCACCGAGGCAGCAGCATCACGTATTTCTTGCTCTTCTGACTCACCTGGCCAGCAAGTTACACTTTCACAGCATTCCAGACAGGCAAAAGCCCAAACAGATCAAACAACAGAACCTATTTCCTGTTTTCTGAGGCAACGAGTGTGCTCTACCCATCAAACTGATCCCAGTGCAGCAGCTGCAGGGAAGAACCTCTCCACTGGCGATTAACAAACAACACAAACTCGTGCTGGGAATACGTTACCATGGGGTTGGAGTCTGCAATCAGGTCACGCAGGGAATCCAGGAATCCTTGGTCCTCCACCATCTGGGCATTGATGTCGTGCAGCTTGGCCACGCAGACAGCTGCGGTTTTCCTCACGTAGGGGTCCTCGTCCTTCAGACACTTGCGCAGGGGCTCACACAGGTACTCGGTGATTTTATCCACGCGGATGCAGCCCATGGTGCGCACGGCCAGCGCGCGGATCAGAGGGTTGGGGTCCTCACAGTCCTGCGCCAGGACAAGCCAAAATCAACACATCTGCACCAGCAGCCACGCAATTCCCTGCAGCCACAACCCGGCTGCTCTTTCTTAAGCAGCGTCTCTCTGATCACATGCTAAGAGCCAGGCAATTATTTCAGATCAGGGATAAAAGGGCACTTGCTGCTTCGCAAACATTTTATGCTGTCTTGAGATGTTTCCATCTTGTAAAACTGTCATCTGGGTATCCCTTCATTCTCCCAGCCAAAGCTGCTTTCAACATGATCCAACAGCTAAGCTGGAGAGGTAGCTCTCAGCACCCAAAATCTCACAACGGAAAGTAATTTACTGATTCCCAACCTTCCTGGTTTAAAGGAGCGAGAAATAAAATGGGAAAAACCAACAACTGAACACAATGCAACAGTCAACAAGGCCTATTTCTTAAAGGCCAAACACAAACATCCCTGAGGTTACAACACAGGAAGCACTAAGAAAAGGCTACTCTAGAGGTGCTTTTCTAAAGAGGAAAAAGAAAAGGCAGACAGGAATACAACGTCTCCCACTCCAAGCCTACATAATTTTCCATGCATCCAATCCATCTACATCTCTGAGCTCCTCCAAAATCAGCCTGTAAAAAGATGGCTACAGAATGACCTACAAAAGCATTTACCTTTCACTGTTCAAATTTCCTGCAGCTGAAGAACTACTTTTAAAGCCTGCAAGAGAAGTGACACATCCTACCAGTGGATTCCACAGCTTGAACTGGGAAGTGCTGAGTTAGTGCAGACCAGTGTCAACACTCGCTCTTCACTAATATTTGTCCCTCAACTTGCCAAAAGGGACACCAGGCTTTCCTCTGCAGGGCATGAGACGGAAAATATCATTTGTTAGTCCATTCTAACAGAATTGCACTTTAAAGACTGACAATATTCTTTCCAGAGAGGAAGACAGAGACATCCTCTCTGACCAGAAGAGCAGACCTCTCCGCTTAGGTATTCTCACCTCTTTCTGCCTCAAGAACCACAACAGAAACTTGAAATCCATGCCATTCCCCAGTGTCTGAGATTTTCTAACACTCTGCAAGGAGTCTCAAACTTACTCTAAGCTCTGGGTTTTGTCTGGCACAACATGGGACTGAAATAACATTTCCTGGATAAGGAGAGGCTACCTGACAACAGAACTAAAGGCAACCCAGCGATGAGGCTCTTGTTTTTCCAGTGAACTGTCTCTCAGTTTCACCAGAGATAAAGGTTTTCCACAGAAAGCACAGCTGGAACGTACACACAGGGAGTTTGATACCCACATCTCAGATACTACAAAGGCTGGAAGATGAAAAAGATAAAAGCTGTTTTCCCATTCCAGAAGTTGGTAAAACAGGAAGCAGCTTTCCCTGGAGCAGACTCTCTCACAGCCACTTACAGGGCTGCTGAAATCATCTCCTCTGCAACAACCAGAAGGAACAAGTGAGAGAAAGGACCCAGTGGATTCAGCCCCTCCCCTGTGAGCCCAGCCCCAAGGCAGATAAAGCTCCCAAAGGCTGCTGGACAGAGATGTGCTGGCAGCCCCTGTGCTGGACCCTTTCTGGATGTGCCAGGGGAGCAGGTTACCTTCACAAAGCTGTTGACAGCCATGATGGCCATGTCTGGCTGGCTTTTGGCATAGTTCATCAGGTACAGGTAGACCAGCTTCTTCAGCTCCAGGTTGTCAGTCTGCATACAGTTGACAACATCAGGGAACAGAGAGCTGGATACACAAGGATAAGCAAGGATGGAATCAGAGTTGTTTGGGTTAGGAAATGTCAGCAGTTCCCCCAGCACTGCCACAACCACGTCCCCAAGTGCCACACCTGAACATCTTAAACTCTTCCAGGGATGGTGACTCCCCCATTGCCCTGGGCAGCCTCTTCCAATCCCAGCTGAACCTCCCTGGCACACCTTGAGGTTATTTCCTCTCATCCTTGTCACCTGGGAGAAGGGACTGACCCCCAATTGCACCCTCCTGTCAGGGAGTTCAGAAAATGAAAAGGTCCCTGCTGAGCCTCATTTTCTCCAGACTGAGCTTCCCCAGCTCCCTCAGCTGCTCCTCATCAGCCTCGTGCTGCAGCCTATTCCCTCCTCTGGACGTGCTGCAGCCCCTCAGTGTTTTTCTTGTCATGAGAGGCCCCAAACTGACCCCAGGATTTGAGGTGTGGCCTCACCAGTGCCCAGCACAGAGGAACAATCACTGCCTGGGCCTGCTGGCCACACTGTTCCTGATCCAGGCCAGGTGCCACTGGGCACACAGCATCATCTCATGTTCAGCTGTGGCTGATGGGCACCGTCAGGTCCTTTTCCATCTTTCCAGCTGCTCTTCCCCATGCCTGGGGTGTTCCATGGGTTGCTGTGGCCCAAGTGCAGGACCTCACACCACTGGCCTCAGCCTGTGCAGATCCCTCTGCAGAGCATTCCTGCCCTCCAGCAGATCCACACTCCCACCCACAAAACAACAAACAGAGGTTGCAGGGCATGCAAAGGGGATAGTAACAATACCAAGGAAGCCAGAAAAACTGGTGTTCCACTTTAAGCACCCTGCTGTTTAATGAAAGGTCACCTTCCCTTTCAAAGCAGTTTGTAATGGCTTTTATAGTAATGATTTAATCTCTTCTATGGCTTTAACACAGGAGGAAATGAAAACTAATGCCATTTCCAAAATGTGTTTTAACCAAACAAGAAAATTCTACCATGCCAGGCTTGGAAATGAACTCACAAGAGGAAAAATGTTGCTTTAACACATTTTGGTCATGCAGGACACTTATGGATTTCAGACTAGCAAAATCCAGAGTGATTAGAAGCTTAAAGACAGAAAAGCTGGGCTTCACTCAAATGTCAAGCAGCCTTCTGTAAACAGCACTGCAGAATAACACAGGAAGTTACACAAAGATCCTGCAGCTCCCAGGTTTGCTGTGGGGATCTAAAGGTGATGGGTAAATCCCGCTGGCAGAAAAGATTAGGTTTGGTTTTTTTTCCCTTCCAGTTTGTATATTCCTGCATTCTATGATGAAGTCATGATGCTGGATTTGCAACCTTATATTGATTTCTGTGGCAACAGACCATGCTGCTGTGAATCCAGAATGATCTCTGCTAGGCTCCAGGAACAGAACAAGGTGGAAGGGAGAAAGCATTCACTCAAGCAGGATTTTCTGCTTCTCTCAGAAAACAGTATTGGGAACAGTAAATGCCAGTGTCCTTTAGCTGCAGCAAGATACAGGTTCAATTTTAAAATCACCCATTTTAAAACGTAGCTTAAATTTATGCTGTGCCAGATATGGCTAAGAAAAACTCAGAATTGCCTTTGGGACACTAAAACCCAGGACAGCAAGGAGCAAGAAAACATCACCTGAAGTGGCATTCAAAATGGCTGAACTCTGGGTTTGTTTTAAATAAATAGGGCTCTTGGCACTGGGTTAAACCCACACTGAAAGCAGTTGTTTCCCTTGCTTTTAATAAAGAGTTTGAGAAACTTTGTGACTCAGGCACAGCACAGGCAAGGACACAGCCATCCTCACCAAGGTGCCAAGGAGCTGTTCCACGGACATATGTCACCACAGCTGAGTCCCAGGACAACCTGAGCTGCCACAGGGAAGAGCTGCTTTTACCTGACATCCTTCCCCACGGTCATGGCTGCAATAACCTTCTTCACAGCTTCTTTCCTCTTCTCTTTCTTTTCATTGTTGAGTTCAGCCTTCAGTTCAAAAATCTCTCCTGGAGGAAGACAGAAAAAAACAGATTGAACCTCTCAGGAGAAGAAATTGTCTCAGGGATAATTCAAGAGTGAATTTTTGCTTTCTTGGCCTGTTATTCCCATAAAACTGGTCCAGCAGCACTTGGAAGCTGTGAGACCTCGTGGAGAACATGGTTCACTGAGAAGCAAAGCTGCAACACTCGGGGGACTGATATGACTACACCTTGCAGAGGAAAATGCCACGAACAAGAAGCACGCTGCGTGTGGCAGCTCTCCCACTTCCAGGACACCAAATCACATCCCTGGAGCGTCTGTTTCTCTGAGGCAACAATTGCATAACCAGCATGAAAAGATACTTGGAGATGCCAGATTCGTGCCTGCAAGAAACAAACTAAGCTAGGAATTTTGCCCAGACTTTGGAAGTTTTGCTCATCGTCGCCTTCTTCCTGAGAGAGCTGGAGTGGAGCCCAAATGCTGTGGTTCCTGAAACAGGACAGCATGTGTTTAGTCCAGTGGAAAAAAAGCTAAAAAGACAGAGCTATCACTAACAAAAGCTACCTGGAACACAGCTTGCCTGGATTCCAAGGTTGCCAAAACAGCCTTTTCCACAGCATTAATTCTTCCAGATATGACTGTGTAGAAAGCCAGTTCAGGCTGGGTCACCAAAGTGACAATCAAGTTTATAAAATAAAGCAAAAGGCTGTTTATCAGGCCTGTTCCAGACAGAGGCAGTGGTATGAGAAGGATAATGCTCCCAACCAGACAGACAGCTCTCTTCAGGAAGGACAGCCAGCAGCATTCCCACTGGGAGCCGCAGGCTGAGCACATGTTACAAATATCCAAATATCCCCAACAAAATTCCAGCGCAAACTTTCCATTCCTACCCCTGCTCAGAGCAGCAGCACTAATTAAAATCTGACACAGACAGACTGCCAGGGATTCCAAAAAAGAAAGAGAAGCTGCTGCAGTGCAGAGACCACTCATCATCCCTGCTGCCTGAGGAAGAGCCTGGCATTACTCACCCAGAGCTGGTGTCCTGGAGCAGAGCGGAGACGGCTCCAGCTCTCACCCAGCCCAGACTGGCTCCCTGCAGCCAGCCCACAAAAACCTGCCTTTAGCCCTGAACTTTCTCAGCTGCTCCTCTGAAAGATGTCAACTGCATTAGCTTCCTTTATGAGCTCATTGAGAAGCTTAATGACACATAAATAGATCAACAGTGTGGGTTTTTTCACTGGCAGGCGTGCAGAGGGAGCACTCAGCCATTTTGCAAAGAAGAGGTTAATGCAAAGCATTTTCCACATCTGCTGGAGAATGATCAGGCTTAAATTGCACTCAGCAATAGTGTTTTGTTCAAGAACAGGTTAGAAAATCTGCCTGGGATGGTCTCAGCAGAACAAGCCCTGCCTTGAAACAGCTGAATGAGTAAAATAATCCCAAAATAATTCCCATTTTTAAGGGCAGCAGCTTGTCCTGAGGCGAGGTAACCACCACACCTGCAGTAAATGCAGAGGAAAGTCAAAGAGAACACCTGCAGCTTTGGAGAAAATGGCAGCAGGAAAACCCATTATGTTTGCTTGATGCAGATAGCCAAAATATTAAATTCCTCACATCAACTTAATCCTGTAATGCCAAATTAACAACCATCTTTAGTCTAGTACTTGTTAGGCTATAACCAAAACTTTGTCTCTGGCCAGACCAACGCTCAAATCCCAATGTTTTGCTTTCTGATCCTTGAAAGAGCAGCAATTTGGGTCATTTTGTGCATCATAAAAATGTATAATACTCCAGTTTTGTCTTTTGTCACCATGTGACCTACTTTGGAAGTTTCTCCCTGGATGATTAAGAAGAGAAACAGGGACAGAGCTACCAGAAAAGCACAAGTTCTCCTGCATGCAGTTAAAAAAGCTGTGTAAAAATAGCCACCCACCACCTCCAATCCACTGCACCAGCTCAACACCAACCTTTTTTATTGGTCGTGAAGTATTTGGAGTCCGTCATGGTTCCAGCTCCTTAAAACACCTGAAAATGTGAAGAATGAAAACAGCACCAGTCAGCTCCAAAAGCAGTTTGGTGGCAACAGCCAGTTTGTGAGGCAGGAACTTGGAGCAAAGGACGGTTGGTGAGTGAAGGAGGAAGCAAAAGCTTCACATCCACAGGCACGAGTTCCCCAATCTTCATCCTGCACCTGCTGCTGGAATTACTTGGCAAAGCCAGAGATTTAGAGGGCTTGGTAACAAACACAGCAGTGGTGCTCAGCCCAGCTTCCTAAATTCTCAGTCTCAGCAGGCAAAAGGCATTTTGTGAACTCTTTATAACCAGCAGATGCTGGCATGCTCTGCAGCCTGGGTACCCAGATTCATTTTCCAAGGAAAAGCACACCCAGTGTCTCGCCTGGCAGTGAGAAGTCCATGTTTCAGACAAAGGAAACTGTCATCTCCCCCTAACGATATCTGCCTGTGCTGCATCTTGATGGAAGGCACAATTAACCCCACTTGTGACGCCCACCCCCAGGCCTTTCCTTCCTTTCCCTCCTTTTGTTCCCAGCAGATGCAAAACGGTGTTTTTTTCTGAAAAGGAAAGCCATTACTTTTCAGCTCTCTCAAGCTTGAAATTGAAATATTTCTCTGCCAAGATCTGACATCCCACCTCTGAGACACAAACGCAAATCTCATTATTTCAGTGCTGCTTTGCCTTTTTTTTTTTTTAATTTTAATTTTTTTCTTCTTTCGTGGACAGGATGGAAAAATGCTGTTGGAGCAGCAAGAGCTCGGCAGAGCCATGAGAGTGGTCTCACCAGCACTTCTTTTGCTCCACACAACTAAATTAATGCCTTGGAATACAGGGATTGCCCAAACACATGTGGATATCTATCATTTTGTTCTTACAATTGCTAGCTCTGTGACAAATACGAAACAATTCTCAAAACAAGCAGAGGAGTGGGCAGTTTTACTGCTTTTGATGAAAGTCTTTATCAATGCTAGGAACTATGACCCTAAAACAATCTCAAAAAGAATTTTATCATTTCTTTTCTCCTTTTCCTATTTTTTTTCCCCAATTCCTCTTTTCTTACACATCCTTCCACGACCTTAAAGGCTGCCAGCAAAGCAGTAAATCATCTGTTCCCTAAATGCTGCCTGTCTTGCCTCTAAACCCTGCAGGTCTTGCTGGCTCAGCAACAAAGGGACGAGCACAGCTTTGAACTCCAGGAGTGCCCAGCAGTGGGAGCAGATTGTTGTTCCTTAACCCTTTCCCTCCTCCCCCCTTCACCACCCCCAGTGCCATCCCCATCCCGTTCTCCCCCATCCACCTGGATCACTTGAATTCCCAGCAGCTGCTGAGGGGTGATGCCCCAATTTCCACCCCTCTCTCACGAGGTCATCCTGTCCAATTACCAAATATCTGGGTGAGGATCAGCCTGTTGCTTTTCCCACTTTCCTGGAGCTGATGCCTGCCCTGTGCCCGCCTGGTTTCCACCTCATCCAATTAGGCTGAATTACTGGGCTTGGTTTGATTTCTCTCCCTTTCTGCTCCTGCCAAGCCTGGAGACAGCTCTGGGAACACATTCCTCGTGCAGAGGAGGTTCAACCTCCTTCCAAAACAGAGGCTGGGTTGGGAAAGCCACATGAGCCACACGAGTGAGTGCAATTTTTCCAGCAAAAATCTCATCCCTCCCCTGAAAGCTGTGGAGCTGTGTTCAGCTGCAACGCTATTGCTGACAGAGTCCTTTGGGTTTGAGCTCGGCTTAAAAGGAAGACTTAAAATGTTTTTCTCTGCCGGAGTATTTGGCAGAGTGCCATGCAAATAGCACTGAACGTGACCTCGATGTTCTTTGTTTGCATTATGTGGGGATTTGTCATCCAGGGTCACATCTCAGCTGAGCTACTCTAATACAGCTTTAACTG
The DNA here is from genome assembly GCA_013396955.1 of Regulus satrapa. NCBI lineage: Eukaryota > Metazoa > Chordata > Aves > Passeriformes > Regulidae > Regulus > Regulus satrapa. The sequence goes on along the minus strand of VWZN01013651.1, from coordinate 503,080 downwards.
GGGCCACAGCAGCAGATTAGAGAGAAAATCGGGGGGGGAACCCAACCCAAACACTATAAACATCAGCCCAGCTGCATAAAGCTACACCCAGAGAGGAAGGAAGGAACCCTGCTGAATTATTTCAGAGATGGGCGTTCAACCCCAAGTGCAGAACGTTTTTGCTGGTTTTTTTTCTCCTCTCAGATATTGCCGTTCGAAACGTGAAGAATCCTAGAAACACTGAGACAGGGCCAAGCACAGCTCACGCCTTTCCAACCTCCTTGAGAGCTGACTTAGGTCAATAACCCAAGAGCCCCATTCCAGGAGCAAGCTCCTTTCCTCAGGAGCACACCGACTGCTGCTTGGTGTGTGTCAGAGCTGGCTTTGCACACTGCTCAGAGACAGCCTGCCAGCAGCACTGGGTATTATCTCATCACTAACAATCTCAGAATGCTTCACAGCAAATGGAACCGAAGCAGATATTTAAAACGCCGCTGTTTGTGTCACTGCAGAAAATGCCAGCTCCTCGGACACAAATCAAAACTGAGCAGAACGTAGGTAAATTAGAACACTGTTGAACAGCCTTGTATTTTCAGAAGAAAAATCTACCTTAGGCTGCCCCCTCCTCGCTGCTGTTCTGTGCCCAGCACTTGCTGGGATGGAAACAGGCAGGAGGTGCACAAAGCTGACAGCAAAAGGCTCCTCCTGATCCAAGCCCAGCAATCGAGAAGAGACGAGAAAGAGGAATGGCTCCAGAAAGGTCCAGCAATGCTGAATGCTACCAAGAGCAGCTTGACATTTCAGTGTAGGCTGAGCCAAAGCGAAGTAAGCCCAAAACCACACAGAAAACCTGGCCCTGTGTCTGACCAACACCCGCCTGGCCCCAGCGATGACTCCAGTCAGCCTGACCTGCTCCCCAGCACTGCCCCCACCCGGGAGGGTGGCAGGTTTAAGGGCCTTGGGATTGAGCCAAGCTCCTGGGCATTGAAACCATCAATCCCTGAAATCCCTCGAGTGATCTCTGGTTTAACTCCACAGCTGGGTAAGCGGTGCCACCCATTTTCCTGGAAAGCCTCGCAGGGAGCTCTGTGACAGCCCCAGCGAGGCCCAGGGCCACTGGAGAGCCAGGAAGAGAAGCAGAACAATGGAACGGGGACGGCAGAGGGAGAGCTGAGCCCGCAGCCCTCAACTTATGTGGGCACGGGGATTTTTCTTCCCATCCTGGGGACCAAAAGCCCCCTTGGTGGTCCCCATACCACCTGTTCCTCCTGTCCCCTCCCCATTCTGTGGAACCCCCTCCCACACCTCCAGCACCCCCCTGCGCTCCAGACTGGCATC